>DWHQ01000960.1:0-11915 GCA_018247955.1 Eurytides marcellus marcellus | reverse complement strand
ATATATTACAGTGTACAAGCGTTTCCTCAGATACAGGTACACCCACTCTTCCTTTACTTTCATAGCCCGGTAGGACAGATACCCGACATGACCGGTAAGAGATTAGGCGCAAAGGCAGTGAAATTAAATCGACCTTTTATTAACGACTCTTCCAAGCCACCGATAGATGGAACGCCCATCCGACGCTTAGATCATTTTACTTTTCAGGCAATCGGCTGATTAGCCCGTAATATCCTAATACAACCAAGAAACAACAATACAAAGTTATTGTCCTACGCGGGATTCCAACGCACGACCTCCGATTAGTAAAGCGGAGGCCTTCGTGGTGTAGTGGTATACCACTAGATCATGAGGGCAGAGAGATCTTATGTTGACAGTAACTGCTTTTTAGTTACTGTTAGTTAATTAGCTATAAGAAATAACGCGAAATGAGTGCCGAGAGGTACAAGATTCTACACAAACGAGAAGATAATATTGCTTAGCGGAAAATACTACTTTATATTTAGAGCTGCTTCTTTAACTAAAAACTTGAACTACGTTCAATTACTATCAATTCCGTAGTTCTTGATGTGAGTATCGATAATGACAGGGCATAGGTTATACAAAAACAATTCAGACATCGCAACTATATACTTTTAAGTCGCTATTTAAAGTTTTGTTATTTCAGAGAAAGTGTTACTTGTGGTAAGATTTGTAAGTGGTAGACCTCTTGCAAAACCCCCTGGGTGTTACCACTGCTTTGTCAGTTATTGTAACGCTATGCAGTAATGTATAAACACTGCTGTGTTTGGTTGGAGTGTCAATGTTGCCAAAGTAATTAGAGATAGACCACCTTGTATCAAGCAAGCAGTTTTGAAATACAGTGTGGGGCTGTTGTGTTATAGGTAAGTGTGTTACTTACCATCAGGCACACGGCTTTCTCGTCTAGTCACTGTATTTTATAACAAAAAAGATTATTTTACTGTTTTAAAAGTCGGCATTGAACTCAGGTCCTGGCGATTTGGAATTAAAAAAAAAATTGGTGTTTCTTGCATTTCCTTTTTTAAAACATGTGTTTTTTTTTTAAATTGGATTCCGTTCAGTGGCGTAAACAGATGGCATTAAAAAAAAAAAGAATAATTTTAAATAAGAAATAGTTTATTTTTGTAATCATGGTAAAGATATTCCATATACTACTATCGACACATATATCAATACACACTGTTTGTGCTATTTCTATTTGCTGAATATAAAATAAAATATGATAAATTGTACTCATATTGCTTTTAAAACAATTCTATATTATCGTCTTAAACTTGACTTAAAACTGTACACTGTCGTCCTTACAAAGCTGTAGTCGATCAGATACTCAATAGCCATCGATAAAATAGTTCATTCAGATGTCGCCGGTCACAAATTGCTCACAACCGCAATGTTCATTGAACTAGACCGACAGATGGACAGATCTTATTGTTTCATTATTCCGCGTTTCTTTTACGTATTAAAGTTCCACGTGCGAAAGGGATGCAATGATCGTTTGCGGTAGTCGGACAGGGACAGCGAGATGTTTTTTGTGTGGCACTAGGGATGGTGGTTTTTTAATATTAGCCGATTGTGTTTGCGGTTAGTAAACATCGATAAGGTCAGAAACATCACTAATGGTCCTACGTGAATTGCTAACGTAATGCGATTGTCATTTAAAATGCCAACATTCCTAATTGTCCCTTTAACGGGGTGAATATCCATTACAATACAATACAGAGTCTATTTGAATGAAAGTGTTTATGGCAAAATTACACGAATGCGTAAAGAGTGCGACGAAGTGACGCGATTAAAACAAAAGAAAAGCGCTCATTCCGAGTGATGGTGATTCGACTTAATAAGTCACTTATGGTAGCAGCAGGGCCAATTGAATGTTTGCTGGAATTTTGATGGCCGATTAGTTACGTGCTTGGTGTGAAGGGCATTTTAAGGGAATTTAACTATTACTTACAGTTAAATGTCATAAGTATTGAAGCGATATTCGGACAGTATATAAAGTCCGCACAAGTGTGAGCCTAACTAACTTTCTCTATTTAACATAGTTTGCCTTGCAACGATACAAGTATTTTTCAATAGCGTAGCAACAGCGCCAGGCGGGTTACCAAGCTTATCAAGCTTGGTAACCCTCATGCTTTGATAAAATAGCTTTTGAATTTAACTTAACGGAATATTCGAGGACAATATTTCACTGTGAGATGCATGCAGCAACTTTTGCAGGTGCGGGAGTTAATCAGTTTTACCAGCAAGTACCTGAGAAAACCGGCGTAAAGGAGAAATATCGGTACTTGTCCATTCTGTTGCTTAAGTTTGATGATCGAATCCTGTTGAAGATTGGCATCAAACCTGTAATCGAATTGGTGTAATATTGGAGATATCTATGAGCGACGTTACCCTTTTTGACGTTTTCCGTGTTTTTTAAACCCCGAGTCAGGCACTTAAAGTACTTCATGGGCTTAATAAACACTACTACTAACAACTACAACACTACTACTAATAATTTGGTCTAGAAACAAATAAATCCCATGCCCTGAATACTACTCTACTAGAGTAGTGTTCAGTGCCCTGAATACTACTCTACTAGAGTAGTGTTCAGGGCATAGGATTTATTCAGGTTACTCTAATATACTAAATTAAGTGTAATTAGGTAATTATTAGCACTTAGTAAAAGTTTCTAATACACGAGTAGCCTGAAAAAAGTTATTAGCGATTGATAAGTTTGCTCGCGCTACTTCAACTAAGAATCGAACTCAAAGGTCTAATTTATAAACTCTTCAAGTTGTACACGGGTATGATTATTGTGTATTTCTATGATTGTCGAAAAGTCGCATTAAACCAAAGTGATGTGTGTTTCTTAACGTAAATATTTTATGTACATATTCAATCAAATTCAGACGTGAATCATTCAAAGCTCGCTTCTACTTAAAATATTTTTGTCCAAAGAATAAAGCTATGAATCAACAACATCATAGTAACAGTAGGCTGTTAATATGATGTTAATATAAGAAATAAGTATATAATTTTAAAAGAATCATTTATATTGTTATAAAACATTATACTGTTAAAACATACCCGGTTGCTGAGCTTCACTGCACTGTTTTTCACAATGCGTAAAAACTTCCAGTTGCTTCTCCGTCGAGACGCAGATTCCAAACAAAATTGATATCGAAATTGCTTAGTAACTTTATTTTCTACAATAACTTTCAAAAGCGGCGATAGTTTTAGGTTATATTCTACTGTCAACCTGCCAACTAAAGCCAGACTGCGTTATGCGTGCGCGCCGTTACGCGTTACGTTACGTTTTACCCTCCCATAAAAATACTATCACTTCAAAAACTAAAAACAATTACTCACGAGCAAAACTCCTTTCGTCGCGCGCCACCAACGTCCGACGGATCAATGCAGAACTTCGGGCGTTCCATTTTCAATTTCAATTTCCCTCCGACTCCGTAGCAAGACTAATTGGCGCGTCGCTAATTACTAAAGACGGCGAGCGGAACGTCTGTCTTGCGGAGGCACCGTCGAAACCACGGCGGTCGAGTTACCGCGACAGATGGCGTAATTAACATCCAGCCACGGAGGGGGGGAGGGGGGAGGACGAATGAAGAGTGATATTTAAAAACAATGCGAGTAACGAACTCGTGGAGCGCAACAATGGGCCGTCGGCACAATGGCGCCGCTTGTAGAGTGCTCGACGTCGGCGCTTGAATGCAGGTCGCCGTTTCGAGTGTCCTCGTGTGTGCTCCAGCAATTTTTGTTCTGGAGCATTCTCATCGGTTTGTTACTCGGATGGAGATTGAATTAAGCACGTCTTCGGGACGCCGAATGTGAAATTAAATAGTCGTAGTATGCGTGATGTCATGTTATCCTAGTAGCAACATCCTATAGAATAAGTAACATCAATAGAATAAATAGAACTGGCATTAAGAACTTCTTTAGGACTTGGACAATATGGAATTAAGTCGTCATATTTTTTATGTCTCACTAGGCTAGTAGCTATGGAAATTGCTAAAAAACTAAAATTATTAACTTAAATAGTCGTAATTTGAGCATTATCAATAGAATAAATGAATTATGCACGTCAATGGCAGGCATTAAGCATGTCGTCAGGACGCTGAATATGGGATTAATTCATCATAATTCTTGACAGTCATACTATCTTACCCGCAGGAGGTGGCCCCGCAGGACGTGGGGTCTATCTAATTCGTGGATACTAGCATTTCCACGAATTCGGTGATCCGATGAAGCGTTATAGGGCCGCATAGGCCAAAAGCATCAACGCCAGTCAATATAAGACTATTTTAGTAGCAGAACCCTCAGTGGCATGTTTCTGAATGAAAAATTATCAAAACACGTCTTTGGGTCACCGAGTGTGAAATTAAATCGTCATAATTTCTGTGAGGCCATGCTATCCTAGTACCTAATAGGTTTTCATTGGGTTGTGATAGCGCAATGATAACGCACGTTTTCGTAGTTCATTTGCAACTTTTGTTGTGTTATGCTACCCTAGTAGAGGTAATAATAGTTTTTAGCAAATAGAAATTAAGCTTAATTTTTTTAAAGGCGCCTAGACAATCTCTTACGCTAGCTTATGTTTTATATTTTGACCATAATTTTATTTTATTGTTATTTGATAATCATTTTGACCGTTTTACTAGCAATGGTTAATAGAAGTGATTTTGTCTAAGTCTTTGGGTACAAGAGAATATTCATCATGGTACATATTATACATACATATTGAAAGTAGAATATAGATGTTTGAAAAAAAATAATATGTAAAATATATGTGAGTACAGTTTGTTAAGTGTAAATAGAATCATGGATGTTTTTATATCATCAGTGTCTGGTAGCGTACTTTATTTTGAAAAATGTTTTAAATACTCGTATGTAATCCTAGTTGTAAGCAAGAATATTTTAGTGTAATTAAATATCGAAAATATAATAATATATAGAAAATATTAAGCATAGAAAATATTGAAAAACCACAGTGGTAGTGTTGGTTATCCTTATAAAAATTCAGCTATGAACCGCACTTATCTTGGTATTACTTGGTTCAAGCCGGCCTATTGAGCAGCAGTGGGACCTGCTGTGTGGCTCTACAACCGTACAAGAAATCTGTGTTTCAATATTATTTTTAAAACAATATATTTTAACATATATTTCTTAGCTATGAGAACATCGTTCAAAAACCAAAAACAGTAGAATGTTAATCAGCGACATGAAATAAAACAACAAGACACACTAATCGGCATCGACTGCTATTATGACAATGAAGTTCCCGCTAGTGTATACGGGACTTTATTCGGAGCTCACAAAGTGTTAACATACTGAAGAATCGAGCTCCCCGTTTATGGTTTAATGTCTGTAATGCATAAACAGCGACGCTGCACCTCATCGTGGTATTGGTTATTAAAATGACCCTAAAACGCCTTTACATTTTTGCAGTATAAACAAGATGGCAGGTGGTTTGCCCTACCTCTTTTATGTTTCACCCGATTTGGGGTTGTATTTATAGGTGAGTATGTATACATTCGCAAGTAAATATCGAATTCTTAACTTTGTAAAATAGTTGAATTTGAAATTCGAAACGGTTTACATCTTCCGCTGTTCTAAATGGAATTACTTTTAAATGGCACTTTGTTATCATATGAACATAAAAATAATTGCAATAAGAAAACAGTAGGTGGAAGTGTGACCTTAGTTTGACGGGTATATTTCCTGAGATAATACTGGGCATAGAGATATAACATTCTATATCAAACCATGAGTTTACACTGACGAAACATTCAAAAAAATCATGTTTATTCATGTTTTTTCGTAAACTCTGTATAACGTGACAGACAACAGCATTGTCATGCACGATTTTAGGCAGTAATGATAAATATGTCAGATATGTTTTTTTGAGATGTTTCATTAGTTTCATGCGATGCGTTTCAAAATTCTCTCGTGTTCAATGTTTTCAGTGTAAACCTATAATAAGAGTCAATAATAAGAGTCACGGGTGTAAATACAAGCGAACTTTTTAACTGTTTATTAAATTTCAAATATTGAGTGATGGCACTTTATTGTGGTGCTGTCTGTGATTTTGTCGCTTTAAAAACTTTAAAAATAACTTCACTGTATCTGTATAACTAAAGTAATTAGCCATATTTAACTGTTATGATTTATATAGAGCCATATATACAACATTGTTTATTTATTTACTTTATTATTACCACAAATAAAATGATTATTTTTTGCCGCAAAGTAGTAATACACCAGCTTACTGCGTACCGTTTTGACTGGCAATTTAACTCATTATAATTTTGCTAAAAACAGAGATATAGAGAACTGGCAAAAGTAATACTGTACTTTTTTCTTCGTATACGTATCCAAATTATTTAGTTGCCAAGATTTGTTGCCTAATATGACTTAATTATTTATCATATATTTTCTGTTGCCGCTTATGAAATAATTTAATTTTGATGATTGACCATTAAAACAATGGCAATGCGCCGTCGGTCTGAAGAGTGTTGTGGTAAACCGCATGTTTTCGATTCTTTTTTTTTTAATCTGTATGAAACGTGCGATGCCGTATTTTATGCGATTTTTTGTGATGAAGTTGCTTCGTACGTTTCATTGCATTTATGTCGTCGATCGTCACGACTATCAAATCATAAATGAGCATAGTTACCATCGGATTATTTTTAGGCAGATAGCTATATAACATATTGTGCAATTATTTATAAGTATGTATTAGTATTAGTCGATGGTACAGTGGACAACTGTGCATAACTGTTTTTTTTGTTATGGAGGAGAAGGTAAATGCGGCTCACCTGATGCTAAGTGACCGCTACTCACGGAAATTCGCAATATCAAAGGACTTGCAAATGCGATGTTGACCTTTAGGTGGCAATAAGCTTTTTTCTTGAAGGACCCTAAGTAGTATAGGTCCGGAAACCCGCTGTGTACAAAGCTATTTGCAACTAACACTATTTTATAGTGGTTAAACATTCGCAGAGTCCATTTTGAGTGTCAGACCGTAGCTAATTATACTGCGGCGAAGAAAAAAATTTATTTATTCGGTGAAATAACTACTCGTCAAAGCTGATGATGATGTGAGACAAACTTTTGAGCATAGACATGAACTGTCTTTTATCTCTGACTTACAAGTGCAAGACAGAGTCATGCATATTTTGAACGGTTTAGTAGATTTAAAACACTTTGGTTGGTTTTATAATTGACTGACTTGTGTCGTCACAGTCTTGGTCATCATTTTCACCTGATGGTTATCGACCACCATTGCCCGTGGACACTCCTAACAACAACTTGTGAATACATTGCCAAAGTCCAATGTCGTTCTCTATCAGTCTTCATTGGCATGAATACTTATCAGCCGTTAGAAATCGTTCATAACATTTCAAAGTTTATTATTTTCAATAGCCACGTATTTAGGCGGCTTCTAATACACGAGTTCTTTATAAAAGTTTTCCATTTTGGCTTGTAGTAACTGATCATTGTCGACTTTTTCTCATATTAAATCAAATGCAATATGTATTAAAGCCGATTCTGGTGGTGGATATATTCGGAGTAATGGGCGATTATAATATATAAAGTCCTGGTGTTATAGATATAGTAAAAGGTAAAGATGTATAGAGAGAAGAAAGAAAGCCAAGGAGAGTATTAAATGATTTAGTTAGTTCAAAACGATAAGTCACTTTAGTGTTATTGATAAATTAGTTGCTTACCATTAGATGCTCGATTTGTCGGTCTCCTTATTTAACTTGGTAGTAGAAAAGTACACATCTGACCACTGTCTACTCGGTTGCCACAGTATCATGTAACAAAACAAATATTTCCGATAAGTTCGCAAGTTTTGGAAATTCATATTCATCAATAGAAAATTGTTTAGAAGGGTATCCGAATTGTGACTACATAGATTCGTGGCGATGACAATTTATATATAGAGTGTATTGACATAAAAAGAAATAGACATGACGGAGAGCATTGTGCACGCCCTCCCTTGGGGTGGACGACGCGGCCGGGGTGGGTTGCCATGACAACCGTCGAGGGGCCGCCTAACGAAGTGGGGAGAACGTCGCAAGTGGAAATTCGGGACTGGCGCATACCTACGGTGTTCAGTTGCAGCGATTTTCATAACGATTTCTTATACTTTCTTTTCGTGAATGCTTCGTCCATGTAGTACATTTTGTCGTTTTCGTTATTTCTGATTATATGCGAATGTGTAAAAAAAGAATAGTAGGTACTCTTAGTGTTGGTACGCATTAAAAATGTCCAAAGCGAAAGTGTTTTGAAATATATCGTATTAAACAAATGAAACAGTTTTCTAAAACATATTTGGGATAATCTTCATGCTAAATGTCTGCTGACTGCGTGATTATGTGTTTCGTCAATACATACCTATACTTAAAAGCGTTTTCTTTGTAAAAACAGCCAAATCTATTCGGAGTTCGTTTTTTCTTGACACCTCAAAAACATTTCACTGCGATGTTTCTAATTGTTAACATAACTTCTAAAGGTACATGTATCATTTAATTGGTTATTAAATAATATATAAGTTTAGTTTTTTAATTTTGAAGAAAGTTTGGTATAAGTGTAAAATTTTGGTATAGGTAGGTGTAAAGTAAAAACAATAGCTTGTTTCTCGCTCTAAGCCGTAAGTGAATAAAGTCAGAGTTACATTTTTTATTGATTATTGTCCAAAAGATCCCGCTGCATTCATAAATATGTATTAATTAAATGTAGTTTATCAGGGAAATTTATTTTACTTACATTCGTTTCCATTAACGAATTTTCTCGATGAAATTGTTTAACTCGTCCAACTTGTAAATCATCTGTTAGAGAAATTATTGTTTAATGAAATGTCAGATTGCATAATATATATTTTATAGAGGATTGAGCCAATTCTGTATAAAATACATACACAATCACTTATGGAAACAATCGCAGAATCTTGTGTGATAATGGGTGTAATTATATATTTCCATGGTTATATAGATATGTTATATGTAAAGTGGGTGAGATTGCTAGAGCCCTCTTTCACATTGGCAACCTAGTTATATATTAGAATTTTTTCATATGAGTTTTGTATAGTTAAGTTCCTGACGTATAAGTAGGTAATTTTCATTATTTTTGGCAGTTGCCACAACATCCTCATCATAGTATTTTTATTTAAATTAATGTTATTGTTTATTATATGGACAATTTTATAACAATTTTGATAGTTATGTGTTAAATTAATTATTGCGAAAAAGTATCTTAAATCAATAACTCGTTAATCCCATTCATCAGTATTTAAGAAGTCAAATTTATGAATAGTATTTTATTTTAGATTCTCAATAACTCGATAGATGCTACCATTTGAGGAGAATTGTTATAGCCTAACATCTTGATAGGTACTTAGCTCTAGTTCAATAAATCGGGTGTCGTCTTTAAAAGTATTGCTCTGCGTGCTGAGTGAAAAACTAGGACAGCGAGTATTCGGAATTATACGAACTTAAGATAAGTTCTAATTCATTAGACTTCTGTTTACTTCTATCAGTTAGTAATTGATTAGGTCTATTAAGGAGATAAACGAAAAGGTTAAAGATTGACTTATGGACCCTTTTGGAGGAGATGATAAACGAAAAGATTAATTATTGACTTATGGACCCTTATTATTGATTGACTAACTTTCTGGAAGCCAGAGTTTTTGTAGGTAGCACGCAACTTGAAGGTCGTCGTTATAGAATCTCATATAACTCAATCAAAATCACACTCATTGCAATGGTAAAAGTTGAGTTCGTATAGTGTTCAATGGAGGTATCTATTTATCATTCTTCATTCATTCAATATCTTTCTCAGGGTAGAGAAATTGAATGAATGAAGAATGATAAGAAATATGTTTTTTCTATGAGACTTCAACGCTTGCGTCACTTCATTTGCGTCATTTTCCACTAAGATAGAAACCCTAAGAGTCCCGTTTCACGGTATTATGAATGCTTGTGTACGTAAATAATATAAAAAAGTGGATTTCATTCCTGCGGCAGGGAGCGCCGTAAATGAGTACAGCGTTACTGAGTGCGAAAGTTCTGGAAGTAGGCGATGGCGTTTATCACGCCATTAGCGTAATTTAAGGCTTATTACAATATAGGTAGGGATACCTGTGTATTGTCTACAGGAAACAGTATATACATACAATATTGATTTGTTTACGTAAATTCACATTCGTCGATTACTTAATTTTCCTGAATGTTGTAATAACAGCCAGAATGATATTATTTTCCGATTGTTTATAAAACCAAGAATTTATTGCAATAAATTATATTGACTCTTTCGCTTGTTCATTGAAAGTCTTCGGGAAGATTAATTTGTGTAACTATAATATTTTATTATTTTGTATTTATATGCACATGAATTATGAATTAGCTACTTTAAGTATATAAAATACGTTTTGCGTACTTAGAATGATGTAGGAACTCATTAGTATATAGATTTATTAGTTTTAAATTTACTGACAGATTATTTGGACAAACATACAGATCTTTATAATTGTGTATAGTCAAATATTGCATATACATTAACTGTTGTAACATACGTATATAATCTTTGATTTTCCCCCTCAATTCAAGCTGTGTAACTTCTTAATAATTTGAAAGATAAAGGTCGTATTATCGATCGGTGGTCCAACTTAAAAAGAAAGTTATTTATCAAAGAGTATACATATGTATCTACCTCTTTACTTATGGTGCTTCAGTTTCGTTTGCAGATTTCATTAAGCCGCAATTTTCGAAGGGACCTCTTTCAAATAGTTCACTTTTAAAGAGCCCCTGCGAGGTTCTTATAGTTAGAGGACTTCGCTTCAAGAACGTTCTTTAGTTCGTCTAAGCACTGAGGTTCCGACACTTACAGCGTTTAGAAATTATATCGAGTTGAAAATCCACTCTGAATAAATAGGTTTTCTTTATACGGAAATAAAAGTGTATTAAAGAAAAGAAAAATCGCAGAAATTATAAAAAGGAACTACTTCTTAGCTTGCGCCTGTGTGTTTCTTTTAATTTCCATGAAAAATAACAACTAACTTTAAATTAAAAACTATTCATGTTAACCCTTTCAGTGTTGCGAAAAAACTTATCAGCTAATTTACAACATCGACGCTTATTACCGGTAACACGATAAAAAACACATCGATTATACTACATAGCAATAAAACCTATCGCGGTCTTCTTTATTTTCAACTAATTTACATTCGAAATAACTAACCGAGACGGGTATGTGTCGAAAAAACGATCACGTATGTAACCCTTCAATGGTCGTAATAATATTTTCATAAAAAAAAAGACAACGCACATAAAACATCGTGGAACAGTTCGAACGCTCCAACCGTCTCACTTCCACGCCAGTCCCACGTTCAAGTTAGAAGGAGACGGTAAGATTTTATCATTACGCTATTTTAAGTTATAATGATATGCCGCACGACCCCCTTTCATTATCCATCTCTCGTTACCTCGCCGTCAGAATGTACGGGTAACAGAGACAGCGATAAGTATGCAGGTTTACTTGTCAATAATGTTATGAGATGCTTAACCAGATTGTAGGGAGCTTTTAAGTGAAGTTGACTTATCAAAACGGAGGGGTCAAGTTATGATGGATCGACGGAGCAGCAATATTTTTCATGGCTTCTCAAATGACAAATGGCGTGAACATTAATTTTGTTTGTACATTCAGTTGACAGACTATCCTTGTAAATGGTGTTTTAATGGATTCCATGTTTGTTTATTCTTCGGCTGGCAGTGGTTTAATAATTTTTACAAGATTTGTTTTATATGGAAATAACGTCAATTATATACTATATATAATTGACGTTTCATAACGTGAAAGAAATCGAATTGGAAGAGGAAAACCAGCTATAGTATGAA
>DWHQ01000959.1:0-11927 GCA_018247955.1 Eurytides marcellus marcellus | reverse complement strand
GCGCAGGATGTATTATGGTGCACAAGAGTTTGCGCAAACACAGGTGTACTCACTCTTCCTTTACTCTCATAGTACCGATGGGACGGATTACCGACACGACGTTGCCATGAAGGCGGGACCGACTTTTTTACATACCCATCCGACGCATGAATCATCTTACTTTTCAGACAATCGGGTGATTAGCCCGTAATGCCCTAACCCAACTAAGAAACAATAACACAAAGTCATTGCCCTTCCCGTGATTGGAACCCGCGACCTCCGATTTGTTAAGCACGGGCCTATACCACTAGGTCATGGAGATAGCAAAAGCCAAAGATTACCACAAATTCCGTTGTAGGCAATCTTTTCTTGTAAAATCTTGTGATATACTCGGAGGCCGTATTATGTCGAAATCATTGATATCTTTCAGGCCAAAAGATTCCGTGACCTCTGACGACTGAAAGGCCGATTGGATAGTAAAAAAAAATTGCATACAAGAAGATAATATAAATATATACGAAGAAGAAATATACAAAGATAAGATAATGTAATCTGATTGATTTCTAGTATTTTTTCCATTTGTTGCCTGCCTCATTTTTGTTTCTAAATATGTGTATTATAGAAGGACTAAACCATACAGGGAAATGGGTTGACTATTTATTCTTAGTTGGGATATGTTTAGTATGATATTAAACATATGTTCATAAAATATATTAACACACTTTTCGGCAGTTTCATCACGAAACATATGGTCCCAATCAATACCCAAAATTTCTTTATTAATATTTTCAATATCGTCTCTTTCAAAACAATATAGTTTTCGTTTTTTTAATTTTTAAACACTTGTTTGTTTTGTCAAGAAACAATAATATGTAAAAGAAGGATGATGTGCGTCATGTGGGACCAATCCCATTGGTGCAGAAAATGCTTTACTATTAGATATATTATTAACACATAACTGTTTTTATATGTGTTAATTTGTACACAATTAAAAAGGGACATGAATTGTAGTAAATCTTATTTAGGGTGCTGTTAAGTTATTTAAAGCTACGCATCATACATGATTTTCTGATGCTTTGGAAATAGAAATAGTGCTCAGAGAGCAAGACGATCCGAAAACAAACAATTTGTTTTTTTTTTTTTTTTAGCCTGCCCCTATTGTTTTACACATTGACAAATGCTTAGATATGAAAATATATCCGTAGGTGATATAAATAGTCACTACGGGTGAGAATCGAACTCATGACCCGCAGCGCCAAAGTCAACGGCTCAGCAATTGCATCCGTTGACGATTTACATTCGCATTGATGACATACAGACGCATTTAATCTTACATTGATAATGTATAAGTTGTTCGAGAAAACAGTAACAACGAGCTTTCGTGCAGTCTTACTCCTCCTCGCGTCGCTTTCTTCATTACTGAGGGTTGTGATTCCCTAACGTGGGATTCGTTATTTTCCTCTCAGTGTCTCGCCATTTGTGAGGTTCCATGGCTTCGTGTAGTGCGTCATGCAGTTTGGTGTCCAGGCATGTGCGAACTTCGTGCAGTAAAATACTTTTATTTAATAAAAATTCCAAATAATATTACATGTGCAGAAGTGTGTTTGTTGGTTTGTTTTTATTGCATCTACATAAGGAGCTAGGGATTGATATTTTTTGATGTTAATATTATTTGTGACGGAGTATGATGTACACGGTCTTTTGTTTAGAAAAATTAAATAAAAAAGGGAACACGGTAAACCGAAAGAAGACGCACTGTTTTCTTAAGGGTAAGACAAAAAATATATAATAGATACAACATAGGCATGATTTATGCATAAAACAATAATTATAAATATTATCTATACTATTTTCGAGAAAACTGTTTAGAATCAACCACGATCAAAGACAGACAGAGTAATTTATAATAGTAATGATATAACTAAAGGCATTATTTCATGCCTGAAAAAGTATTTAAATACATAATAGGAACTTTTTTCACGCGACTCCTTTCGAGAGTAAGACAGCGGGCGGAGGCTAGTGTTTGTATACGTCGTTAATTAAAAACGGCGGGAGCGTGGGGCGCAGCCGCAGTGCGCGGCATGTGGCCTCGTGAAGGGCGCAAATCGAATTATCCCAGGGCGAGAGAGCGGCACACGCACGCGGCCATAACCGCCGCATTATCTGATTAGACGCCTCCGTTGCAACTTGGGACGAGAGATGCATTACGTCTTAATCGTTGTATTGCTAACGTGATTTCATTTCGTAAGCATAACACTTGGTGGAATCATGTTTATGAATAAGATTATGACGTCTAAATGTTTGCCCACAATTAATATTGAAAATTTGAGGAATAATTTCTTTTTTCATAAAACTTAATAAGCTTTAAGTGAACTTTAAGTAAAACTTAAATACATACTTACACGCACGTTTACGTAATACTTAAAATACCACTTAAATAATGTGATCACCAATCGCCACCGCATTTTACTTTTAAAGTTATGCAGAAAAATACTGTTTAAAGAAATTCCATTGAAATTTTTGAATTCTAAATAATGTTTATAAACTGCATAGATTTTCAACGAATACTAGCATCTAGAATGATATGAATCATCTTTCATCATCACCTTTAAGTTGTATTCAGTTAACTTTTATAAGAAAAACATCGAAGAGACCAGAAGGTAGACGCCCAATGGCAAGTGGTAGTCTTTGCTCATAACAGCACAGTACTTCATATTACTTTAGCCAACTAAACAGATCAACATTTATGTTACAAATGATTATAAGTATGATTACAAACTCCTGTTACTACACAAGTAGTAGTTCCCCAAGAGGGTTCTGTAATATTACACTTGTTTATGGCTTGAGTCGAACTAACAACCTGTAGTTCCGAAGCCTTTAACTAAGTAAGCACCAAATCCTAGGATTAGTAAGTACATTTGGACTAGTCCCTAATAGATTAGAGATCAACTCCTCACATTCAAAAATTAAAAAACTCCACTAGGCGTTTTTTTTTTTTTATTTCACATTCGTTATATTGATCTAAAGCGATCGATTAAGTTAAGCTTAAACATTATTTTATTTGCCAGAAGTTAGAATAAATTCTTGCTACAAAAAAGGAAGGGAAAGTCGGAAGCTATAAAGCTCTGTTGTTTGATTGCAGGTTGCTAAGTGAACTCATATTTCACCGCGGTGACTTGTTTTCGTCGTAAGTCGCAGTAGTGAATAAGCTATTTACTTTGCGGAGCGTTTTTATTTTTCATTCCTTGTTTTGGTAATGTTTACGTAATAACAGATTTTTCTATAGGATTATCAAGACTAAGAAACAAAATTGTGTAAAAGACATAAATTAAATTCTACAAGCTAGTTCAATTCTTGCTAGCGTTATACCGCGGTATTGCTTGCATTTATTTAATTAAGTTTTTCTGTAAAATGGTGTGGTTTACGCAAATTTTTCTTAAAAAATAACGTTGTAATGTATACATGTGCACGTAAAAAGAAATAGAAAAAAAGAGTAGTTTTACTTTGAAACTTCTGTTCTATTATTGGATATGTAATATAAAATTAGTTTTTTGTGTCAGCACCTTTACCCTTTTATCCAATTAATATGTAATAATGAGAGTTTTCATTTTGAAAATATGACCGATAAACTTTGTATATAAAACGAAAGAAAATTAAATTAAAATTAAATGTGGTAAATCCGTTGAAAATAGTTTGTTTTCTTAATGTGCATTATCTGTGTTAATACGAGTTGTTAAATATTTTTAATTTAAATTTACATATAATGCTTTAACAAGTAGTATAATAAATCAAATAGATATATTGTTTCTTGTTTTACACAATTGGATCATAGCCTCGGTGGCGCAGTAGGCAGCGCGTAAGTCTCATAATCTTAAGGTCGTGAGTTCGATCCTCACCCGGGGCATATTTTTGTCCTTTTATTTTCTCATAGAAACGTTTGTGAATTTAAGCAATGCAATCTTAATGTCCCTAACAAATACCGAACTTTTAGTTCGCTAATTAATATTAATAAGTTCTATAAGTTTATTATTTTTTTATTCAGTTAAATATAATCTACACATGTATTTATACATGATTAGAAAACTGTTTCCTTTTTCACCCTTTTCCGAAAATTGTGATCACGGAGGAATACGAAATTTGAAAGAGATTTGAAAGTTAAATTTAATGTTTGTTACAAACACATTAAATTTGTAAAAAAAAAAACATTTATTTTTTACTTTCATTTTGAAATACTTTTTTGGCAACAAAAATGTGGCCAGAGGAATTATATTAACTTCAATTAATCATTTATCTTATTGCATAACGATATTAATGTTTAACGAATAAGGCATTGATATTGATTAAATAATTTAGTTGGCAATATATGGCAAAAAATAAAACATATACATTTTTTTTTATTTGAATATATTGATTTTGAAATTATTTCAAGACTGAACTAAAGTCAATTGTTTATTAATTATATTTTTATTCAGTCTTCATAATCCCATATAATTCAATTTAATGAATAGGTAATTAAAATATAATAAACTAATTTTACAAAGTACATGACAAAAAATGTATTGACAATTTGTAGTTAAGCGTAATTATAACACTTCTCAAGCCACATAAAAGATAAGCAAATTTTTCACATTTTAAATCATTTGTCTTATAAATTAAAGGTATCTACGAATATCAAATTTTAGTAGTTTTTGTTTTAATGTTTCTAAAAGATAATCATTGAATAATGAATCTGTCAATTATGTCAAGAGGTCACTTAATATTACAAATGTAGTTGTTATCCTGTAATAAATATAAATCGATAGTACACCATAAATACAAGAATTCAAGATATGTACAGTTCGAAATTTCGGTGCAGTTGGCTCAATTGATATCTTTTAAGCTGAAGCTAGCACGGGTTTACAGTGATAACTGGACGTGAAAATGAAAGCAGTCTCATACTTGAATATTATTCTTTAATAAAACTGATTTATCCTTAAAATTTTCAATTTGCAAATAGTAAGGTAAATGTTACCAATATAGGAATACCAATTTTGTTTATCGGGCCGTAGGACATCTTTTTGCGTTCTGTATATTATTCACTCTCTTTTATTGTTAGTTAGTATATTTAACAATACATTAAGGTAACCATAAAAGTGTATAAAAATAATTCTAGCTTTAAATATAATAATATTAAAACATTTTTGATAAATCATTTATTTAACATTTTTCATTGGTTTTGAAACCACGAAATAATTCCTAAACTCTGAAAGTTAGTATTCGTACCATCCTTAATTTGGCATTTAACCGTTATTATATTCCGAAATGAATTGACAGCGTATAGTTTATCTAAGGCATATAATCCGTACGAATATCTTCACTAGTATATCCTTAATCCTTACCAATATTATAAATATGAAATTTGATTTTGTTTGTTTGTTCTTTCTTGCTACTGATTCATGTTATTTATGGCAAGATTACCTGTATGTTGAGTAAAATAGTAATCTTACTCCTAATGCTACTAAAATCTGTAACCATTATTACAAGAGAAAAAATCTATATCTGATTTCGATTTTAGCACCAGTCATTTTTCCCAGCAAACTGGCGGTTAAATAAAAAAGTCTAATGTAATAAAATTTAATAAAACTATTTCGAATTATAACAATATTTTAAATAAGTAAGTGTGAATATTATATGTTACGGTGAGCGACATCGATAACTATTTTCCCGGAAAATTAAAAAAAACGTGAAGTAGCCACAAAATTAAAATCCAAATATAAGAAGACATGGCCTAGACTTTTTTAATTAAACATTAAGTGACCACATTGTGTCAACTAATTACGGCAGCTAATATACAACTGTAACACCGCATTGGTTTAATTACATACGATCAATATTCCGCTCGTCTTAAGTGAAACAAACACTCGATCGAATGCACGGTGCATTAGGCCAAAATTGCCGCGTAGCTCTAGCAGTGTCTAATTGTGCTATTGGTGGAGATGTAAAAAATGAGCTTTGCAGTGTATGTAATGAACGTAAATAATAAATAAGGCATGCGACATCGCGAGGAGCGCAGCGGGCGCGGGCGCGTCGCCGCTCCTCCCGAGGGACATCCGCAGTAATTCCGATATTGTGAATATTATACAGGCCGTTTTCTCACGTACCCTTTATGCATTCGCCCCCCGTGCTGTTGACACGCGCTTTGCTTCGACGGGAGTTATTTCAGTAACTTAACTTATTTTTTAAGTATCATTTTCATACTTTTATTATTAACTAGGCTTTGTCAGTGGCTTCGGTTTCTAGTCGTTTCTACGAATACTTTTGTTTTTTTTTCCAGAAGGTTTAAAAACTTTAAATAATGTAATAAGAACTAAACTCTTGTTTTCGTTGCGTGAAAGGCGAAAAAACAAACATCCATTTGTATTTCACAATATAACTATGGCCATCTCTCAAACTCCATAGTTTATTTGACATCGACTTTTTTAATTGAGATTCTTTCTTTAATGTTTTAATTTTTTGTAATGTAAATGTAAACTTTAGTCATGTTAGTGTTATATATAGTGAGCTTTTACTTATTTATAGTAAATTTTCACATAAAGTCTAGAAATACAGAACTTTATGTTTTGATCTCATCTTGTATCAAGTCCGTTTGTATTGTAATTTTCATTGAATATTTAAATTAAAAAGAAAGGAAGAAAACCAACTATATTTTTTCAATTTAATAAATTTTTGTGTAATAAAGAGAGCAACAATAGAGAATTTTTCAAAGATCTGAGTTCTAACTGGTATAGTTAACATTTTGGGTAAAACCTGTACATCTAAGGTGTGCTATTATTATGCTTATATAGCCGTTACGTTTTATGAAGGCTTTTGACTAGCAATGGTTCACATACATATATAAAAGATATTTCTACCTAATACTAAATAATTTTTATTCAGGCAATAATTAAAAGATTGTTCTTAAATAATTTTCGAACACGTAAAAATCATATAATACCAAAACTTGGTATTAACCTTTGTTCCGAATAACTAGTAGATAAAGAACATGAAAAACTTAATTAATCATGTTAAGGAAACCTCAATTTGAATAATAGCGTAATTATCAAAGAGTTTATTTTAATTATCCATATTAACTTTTACCACACCGTAGATCATGTTTGAAAGATGTCATATTAGAAAATATTTTAAATGCACGTGGTAGCAAAGTTGCAATACTATTTTTTTTACTATTATTTGTGATGTAATCATTAAATATTAGATTAAGTGCATATGAATATATTAATAATTAAAACTCACTTAAACTTACTTATATGCATTTTGATCTTATTATCAGTTTTAAATTAATCCTAAATACGAAAATTTTTTATCAATACGAAGTAATTAAACAATTTCAATAAGTGCATATCGAGTGCAATTGTAATTGGGATTAAATAGCAACATCCATTCATTAAGCGGGTACCTGGATCGTTAATTGCAACTTTTTTATTTTTCTCAATGACAAAGGAACTGTCGGCGAAAAGAAAAGTAGACGAATGTTGTGACACGCACCCCCGTGCGAGCAGGACGGTGAATGCGCGACCAATGGCGGGGTTGGGCCGCGGCGCGCTTATGGCCATTGGCCTGCCGGGGGGTGCGTTCCCGCCCCGGGCTCCGGGCTCGCCCTTATTGAATTAGGCTTATCATTCGATTCCGAGTGGGACGAGCGCACGGACCTCCGCGTTGAGACTGCTCACCGTTGCCGATCGTCCGAAACCGCTGACCGCTAGCTATGCGAGCGTGAGCCGTGAGTGCTGACTGCTGACCGCTGAGCGAGCACATGTCAGCGGGCGCGTGGGTGAGATAGCCGAGAATGGAGTACGGATACTTGAGCGGCGCCGGCGGCGGCTTCGAGGGCGGCTGCCTGGGCTCCGGCGGCGGCGAGCTGGCGTGGGGCGAGCTCGCATCGTGCGGTCAGATGTCCCAGGCTGCTTACCGCTACCAGGGGATGCGATACCAGCCCCCGCCGCCTCAATGTGCGCGCCCCCAGGATGCCGCAATAAGAAACCACCACATTTTCCCGCCTGCCATGAATTTGCAACGTAAGTGACTTGTGCTCATTTGACAACAACTTGTAGAGATACAGAGATATGGACATAGACGTAAAAATACACATACATGTATAGGGATAACGTTAGCATTTTTTGTAATAATCGTATCGTTATCGTAATTCTCTCAAAAGAACATCGTATGAAATTTAGTGTAAGCTAACATTAAATAAATGTTCAAAAGTACTTTTCCCCTAAATTTATTCATGTCCATCCAACCTTGAAACACAAATTTTAGTATGAGTTACTCATTGTTTCAATAAACATTTTTATTAGAAGCAATTTTTAAGAAAAGAAAACAAAATGAAGGGAACGTTAGATTTCTTTTTAAATATTGTCGCTCTTAAGTTGTATATAAAAAAAATCTCAAGAACAACGATAATAATAACGAGTTCAGTTAATAAATCAATCCATCGATGTTACTGCCTGAATAAAATAATTTTTTTAGTCACGTAGACATTCAATCTAACTACATTCATAGCTCCGTAGCATCTTAATGTTGGTCCACTGTTATTTATAATATATATATTTTTTGTAAGTGTAAGTAATATTGGAATTATGACTATTGTATAAAATATATGTTAATACATTAATTAATTCAATTTATTTTAGTTGTATGGTTTTAATCAGTCACAAGACAGTGAAATATTTTAAAATGGTAAATATTATTTGATGTATATACTCAACACAAAAGTTTCTTTATCTTTTCACTACGAATCCAGAACTAAAGTAAAACGTTTTCAATTTCGGTTACCCTTGGCAGCAGAGTTTGATCGATCCAGCTTCGATACAGTATTAGTTATGTGGCCTAGTGGTTTAGGCCCACGTTTTTAAAACGGGAGGTCGTGAGTTCGAATCCCGCGGAGGGCATGACTTTATGTTGTTGTTTCTTAATTGGCTTAGAGCATTAAGCGCTGATTACCCGATTACCTGAGAAGTAAGATGATCCATGAGTCTAATGGGCACATAAAAATTCGGTCCCGGCTTCTCATCAACGACATCTAGCGGTGACTTGAAAGGCGTTATTAAGAGATCGGTTTAATGTCACCGCCTCTGCGTCTGATCTCTCTCCGGTGGTGTCGGTTATCCGTCCCATCGGGCTATGAGAGTAAAGGAAGAGTGAGTGCACTTGCGTCTGCGCAGACACGTGTGCACTATAACATATCCTGCGCAGTTGGCTGACCCCTTGTAGATCGGCCGTCGCGGCCGGAATCACTCTGGAGGACATTATCATTATCTTCATTGAAATATTTTTTTTTTTATGGAGTAGACTGACAAACGAGCAAGCGGTTCACCTGATGGTAAGTGATAACCGCCGCCCATGGACATTTGCAACATTAGAGAACTTGCAAATGCGTTGCCAGTCTTTAAGGAGGGAAGGGTAAGAAGAGGGGGAAGAGGAAGGGGTTGGGCCACCAGCCACCTCGCTCACCGGACGAAACATGGAAGCAAAAACACTTCCACTTCACGTCGATTTTCTGTGAGCTCGTGGTACTTGTCTAGTTCGAGCCGGCACATTCAGCAGCGGGAGCAGCTGCGTGGTTCTACCACCGTTAAAAGGTCTGTCGCAAAATGTATATTCTTTGACTACACGTGTTCTATGAGACACGGGTACTTTTTCGGATTGACTAGTCTGTCCGAATATGTACATCAGGAGTTGTATTAAGAGATGATATGATGATATCTCCTAGTAGTCAACCTTTTGTGATACTTCACATATTTATAAATATATAAATATTATAGTTGTTGCACTTTCAACCTTCGAGGCACCAGGGAGCTAAGTTAGATTTATTTGAAATCTATTTTTTTAAAGTTTCTGAAATATTTACTTTTGTTTCTATAGACTTTTGTTATTATGTGGATAGATTACATTCGTACTTGTTTTCTTTGGTGATGTGCCGGCCGTCCTGCTATTTGTTCTAAATCTTTAAAAAGATTTCATGTATTGTTATTAATGTTTATTATGTAAATCCATAACTTTAATGTCATGTTCACATTTGTAAATGGGTATTATAAATAAATAGGTTTCTCGAAATAAAACAATATTATAATTTTAATTGTCTTTATTCTAAATCGATATCAATGTTATTACACAGGAAAAAGGTGTTACAAAGGCAGTCTTCCTAAATAAAGGCGTTGAATACAACGAACGATTTTAAACTAGGAATGCTTAATATAAAACCCAATCGGTTCTTATCATAGTGTCAATTTTTTATATAATTTCAATAACCTACATATCCTAAAGTATACTGCGTGCTATTATGCCTTAAATATTATTATGGAAGAATTTGGAGATTCGACGATGTAACATGCGATGTTACAGTTTAAGGCACTTACTTTATATGGCTAAAATGACTGACAGATAGAACGATTACCCTAAGACTAATATAGTGTCGATATTTAAAAAGTGAAATATACTTTCCGATACAAAATGCAAACCTGGTGCTCCGTCGGCGGCCTTATCTTTCAAATGGCACAAATGGTCAGAGTAAAGTATTTTGAGTATATAATAACATTTTATATTTATTAAACACCTATTTTGCACCAGTGTTCACTTAACTAATCGCGCACTTCCATCTACCCAAAGAAAGGTTTTAGATTAGTCGATTTACCTTCCAATTGTCGAAGATCTGGCAAACCTAAATCTATTACTTTTCTCTTATCTCTAGTTCAAACGGATCAGCATACAAAGCCTTCACTAATACTCTTCTGGATGTTTTATAGTTTATTTACTTAACAACTAAAATATGCGCAGTTAAAATTGTCTTTTATGCTTATAAAATTAGTGCGTTTACGTGAAAAAGTTCACATTTTTGAGCGAATGTTTGTCTTTTTTTTAATAAATTTATGGAAATAAGATTTATTATTCATTCATACATGAAGTCAATTCAAAATAAACTTTACCCTGTATAGGAAGCATCATTGATTCCCCAGTTATTTGGGGCCTTCAGTTATTATTTTATTTTTGTTTTTACCAAATTATGCATTTCATAACGTTCAACTTACCAAATATCTAATTCGTAACATTATTGTCTAATATTGTCATGCACGTCAAAGTTCATTTTAAATCAATAAACAAAAAAAAAGTAATATAATTACAAGTAAAGAATACTTTCACTCACAACAAAAGAACTGAGACCATTTTAAAGCTCTGACGTATAACAAGGCCAACTGTGTCGGGACCCTTAGAAAACGTGATATGGTTGCCTACAGATAAAAAATAACGGAATGTATTCAAATGGCGCTGTCTTGGAATTGTCCTCTGAAAAAAGAAACTAAACATAAGCTATCGTAAGCATGGGCGTATTGGAAATGATAAATCGATAAACTTATATAAGGAACAAAAATGGCCACGTCTCCGTTACACGATTCGGGATACCGCACTAGGACGAGAGTGTGGATTATTGAAACGTTTCACTCAAGGTATCGCTCGAACAATGAAAGGGAGACATTCGTTCTCACATTAGCTTACGTCTCGGTTTCCTTCGAGAATTTCTCGATGCTCGGGTAGATCGGCGCCATTTCGAGAGTCGAGGGAGCGGATGGTGCGTTGGAGTCTAAATGGAGTCTCCGTGAGAGCTCGTCCAACACTTCGCCGAACATGCGGAGCGACATGTTCTGGCCCAGTAGGTGCAGCAGAAGGAAGTCACCCACCTGTTATGGATAGAATCGATTAGAAATAGTTTGCAGGACTAAATTAGAAAAAATCGATGAAATTATTTAATCTATATGATGCTAGGTCAGGCGTCTATATTTTTTTTAATGGATTAGGAGGCAAACGAGCAAGTGGCTCACGTATGCGATCACCGCTGCCCATGGACATTCGCAACATCAGAAGACTTGCAAATGCGTTGCCGGCCTTTGAGATAGGAATAAGCTCTCTTCTTG
>DWHQ01000958.1:0-11928 GCA_018247955.1 Eurytides marcellus marcellus | reverse complement strand
GCCTAAGGTGAAAGTGTTTTTGTTTCCGAGTGAGGTGGGTGGCCTGTGGCCTATCCCCTTCCTTCCCCTTCCTCCCTCTTTTAATCCCCTACCTACCTTGGCCTCCATCCCCTCTCTTCCTCCCCTCCCTCATTCCTCCTCACTTTTTTTGAGGAATGCGAGTTCTGTAATGTTGCAAGTGTCCATGGGCGGCGGTGATCGCTTACCATCAGGTGAGCCGCGTGCTCGTTTGTCAGCCTTATACATAAAAAAAAAATCAAAATATTAAAAAACAAACAATATCGCCAGCGTAATTACTAGGCAAAGAGATATACCACCTTAATCTCTAGGTGATGATCGCAATTCAGAACAAAGTAGTTTTTAACTCAGGCTGTTCAAAATCTTGGCTGCAACTGGAGTTGTTATGGGCAAGTATGGCAAGTACATATGTCACTTCATCCAGCGCACGACCTCCTCTCGTAACTTTTATTTCGTAAAAAAAACCCCGCTCAAAATATATTTCATATGCACATGCCGCATAATTAACTTATTACGTATCTTCGCAGGCACTTACAGTTATGTTTGCTAGTTTGCTACATCTCAGAGATATGAATAATGCTCGAGCGTCTCGCTTTTCATACCAAAGGTCGGAATCTTGGCATCGTGGGGCGCACATTAATCATCGCTGACGGCCGCTCGATAACAGCTCGCACCTGGATCTCAAGGTGCTCCGGTCAATTTTAGCAGTTTCTCACTATTTTACTGCACACGTTGGTGGATACTGAAAAGAATTTATTTATATCTTTAGGTGTATGTACGTATGCAATGCTTTTTAGAGGCTTGTGAATCAATTTTAAAGGAAGAAGACTTTCATTATGTTTCTGATCCAGTTTTGTAGCAAAACTCGATTGTTTAAAAAAAAAATTAAGTACATTACTAAGAATGAAATGTAAATGAAAATGATAAATCCAACAAATTTTAATAAAACGATCAGGTTTTTTTTTAAATAATTATTTTTTTTAATTTTTAGTTTATTCATAGTACAAGTTGCAACGCTTACTGTTTTACTATTATATGCTTTGAACACAGACGGGTTCATATTTCACATCATTGCTTTAGATGTTGTGGATAGTATATTCACAGAGGCGACAGGTATTAGACGACGTCGCGCTTGACAAATTGCATATTGCGGCATTGTTCTAATACCAACATAAATGTCCCACACGATTGTGTCCAATGTGTTAACAACATTTTGCTTTCCTTTCTATGTAGCACATGACTATGTGATAACGAGTAGTTTGATCGAAGTTGCAAAAAAAAAAAACAGAAATAGTAGATAGCTTTATGGAGTTATGACACTGCTGCTAGTTAACATAAATTAGGTTGTTATATATGTATATTCTACAAATATATTATCTACTACAAATTCAAATCCTAGTGATGAGCTTTTCACATTTGTGTTCAAGAAACATTTTTGCAAGATCTTTCATAACAGCTCGTTCTGCACTTTAAGCTTCTTATAGAAATAACGATACGTCAGGGTGAAGTGAATTGTTTTGTTCGATGGTCACTTTGTTGTTGGCAACACACTTTTAATACCTGAAGTTGTGGATAATCATTGCGGTTATGTCTTACCATTAGACGTATCGCTTGCTGAGTTTTCATCTTTTGAGATAAAAAATACTCTATTATGTATTTATGCTTATTTGGCGTTAGACCCGGCCATGGGGTATATTAAACAAATTGAACAGTGAATGCATATGGTAACCATATTAGAGTTTGAGTAGTCACCATAATTTATATTGCCTCTTTTACTAATACTGAAGTATTTGAATAGAGCTGAAATGGTAATCTGCATGAGATAATGCAATAGCTCATTTGAAATTGTAAAGAAATTATTAGTTTATTGATATGACATAAGATAAAACTTATGTTCGTGAATTGATATATCTGTAAATAAAGTGAAATATAGTGAAAACAACGCATAAAGTGAAAACCAAACCATACCATAAAATGAAAACAACGCATTATAAATAACAATCAATAAGATAAGAGTTGAAAATTTAAGTTTCACGCAACACAGTTGAGGACAAACTGATCGTTGATCGTCGATGAACGTTTTTACCATTTGTAACATCGGGAAAATTGTGAAACGTGAAATTACATAATTAAGAAATCTATTTGCGTAGTCATTCATTTATGAAGATTCCGCACTGTTAATCGTAACGCATTCTCGAATGTTTCACCTGTCCGTGCAAGCGCAGACCGCGTCCCAATTCCACGTCCTTGCTCCAACAATAGATTCCCTATAAACGTGCCATACTGCGCAGCGTGTTTACGTTATGGCGGTCTATCCGACGATTGATAATTTAATTTTAGTGACCGCTGCATACAACATTGAAGTTCAGGCGTTAAGTTTCTACATCATAATATATTTGGTTATTTAAAACAAATTGAAAAACGACGGCTAACCGGCTGGGAAGAAATGGCGGTTTGACAATTCGCTGCCGTTCTTTGGAACATAAATGATATTTTTTAATGCCCCAATTGGCGCATTAATTTTTTTTTTAATAATTAAGATGACAAACGGGCAAGCGGCTCAGTTGATGGTAGTCGATCCGCTCTCCATGAGCGGATTGTATTTTGCATCATTACATAGAACTTGCAAATGCATTGCCAGCCTTTAAGGGGAATAATTTTTGAAAGACGGAGGGATGAGGAGAGAGGGAACCAGAGGGGTAGGGAGGGAGGGAGGCAGAAGCAAGGAGGGGAGTTAGAGAGGGAGGAAGCGGAGGGAGAGGGATGGGCCACCGGCCACCTCACTTATCGGACGAAACGCGGAAGCAAAAACACTTCCATTTTACGCCGAATTTCTGTGAGGTCGTAGTACTTATCCGGTTCAAGCCGGCCCATTCACCAGCGGGAGCTGCGTGGCTATACCGCCGTAAAATTCTTCTGCTCTTATTTTTTATTGCTCAACTTCTTACTCTGCCTCCATGGCCTAGTGATATAGGCCTGCGCTTTACAAAACGGAGGTCGTGGGTTTGAATTCCGTGGAGAGTTTGTTTTTTGTTTCTTAGTTGGGTTAAGGCATGGCGGGCTGATAAACCGATTGCCTGAAAAGTAAGATGATCCATGCGATGGATGAGCATGTAAAAATTCGGTCCCGGCTTTTTGTTTACGCCATCTAGCGGTGGCTTGGAAGAGTCGTTATTTCGGTGGTCGATGTAATGTCACCGTCTCTGCACCTGATCTCTCTCCGATCGTGTCGGTTATCCATTCCATCGGGCTATGAGAGTAAAGGAAGAGTGCACCTGTGTTTGCGCAAGCGCTTGTACACTGTAATATATCCTGCGCACTTGGCTGATCTTGTGTAGATGTTTTAAAAGGAAATTGTTCGCAGTGGCGCCGTTTTTTAGAAGTGAGCTTAGTGAACAATTCGTGCTGATTGTAAGCGACATGTATACCTGATACAGCGTCACTTAGTCTTTAAAATTTAAAAATAACTAAACATCATAATTCTGCTTTATTCTTTTTTGCACACGTCATCACATGCGTTTTTTGTGACGCGGTTTTTAAGATATGTTTGGCGATTATATAGCCAGTTATTGATTCCCTTGAAATAGAAACACGAAAATAATTTTGTCCCAGAATATCTGTGATTGACTCTGAAAAGAGTCTAAGAACTGTTGCAAGGTTGGTCTCATATATATTTCGTTGTTACTTGGACTAAGACTACTCAAAGTTAATACCAGGAAATTCCATAAGATACGTTAGGAAATTTATGTCAAGGGTGTTGTTAGATTCATTTAAAGTTACTTAGTACATTTTAATAAATAAAAAAAAAATTGTCTTGTCAAATTGTTTATGATTCTGGCCATATTGTCTTTTAAGCATCATCTATTGGACAAAATTATCAATAAAGGAATTGCAATGGTCACTTTATTGTCTTTAAATCCCACAAACAATATAAACTGTTATCGTTCATGTATCTTTTTACACGATTGACCCTGCAATATTGCTGAATATGTAAAAATAACATTTGAAAATAACCGCTTTATATATGTATAAAGGAACTGTAAAAGGGACTGATGTTATATTACTTAGTTAATTTTGATATAACAGTACAGTTTAATGATTAAACTAACTACTAATTAGAGAGCATTTATATTGACAGTTACAGGTTTGCCTCAAATGCGCGTCATTTTCTAAATCGAATATTTTAGGTGTAGGCGGCCGCAGTTAGAAATTAAAATTAAACCTGGCACGTAGCCATCAACTATAATTATCGTAAGAGTGCCAAATATCTGTAGCTACGTACTGTCTCCTTCGTCAATATTTATCCATGGAATTCCATTTTCTGAATTCCCTAACCTTTAGTTATATTTGTAATTATCCTTGGTTAGGTAGGTAACCTTAAAATAATTGGCATAAAACCACATGAAATGAAAATAGAAATACTAGGAATACGAAATACTATACAATATAATATAGACACCTATACATTAATATTTTAAGGCTACATATATGTATATTATATAATGTATATTTCTATTTTCATTTGATGTGGTCGTATGCCACTTATTTTAATTATAATTACATGGTATAAGGCGAATTTTGTAAACGATCTTTCTTTTATTGTTGTTCATATTAGATAAGGGTTCTTTTAATTTTAAAAATTATGTCAAACTCTTAAGTAATATAGTATTGAAAAATTTCAATATTATATCATAGTAAATTTACACAATTTCTCGACGAATTTTGATATACGCTCTATTTTCAATCAACAACATTCCATAAGTTTTTATTAAGTGAGCTATGATCAAATAATGTAAGTATTATCTCTTCCCACAGTTGGAGACTACATCTCGATCGTGTTTGCTGCGAAGAGAAATACTCTTAACAAAATTTTGTTAATTACGAAACTATAAATATGGCTGAAAACGGGTAAGTGGAAACGTTGTTTTTAAAACCACTATGACCTACCCCGAAACTTTATTAACCGAAGATAACGCCTTTATAGAAGATTTTAATAAGTGGTACGGCTCCTATGCAGCGCCCGACTGAAGTGGTATCATTATATTGCCAGTTATTCAACCACTAAAATGTAATGCGTAAGCACTTATGGTCCGGTTTGAAGGGCCATGTTAACAGCGCAATTAAATAAAATTAATGGGCATAGAGATATAAGATATTAAATTCTGGGAGAGAGGCGTAGCACAAGGCCAAAAAACTTCTGTGTGCCATTGCATTGCCAGGCGAACCACTTGCTCGTCCAGTCATTTTATCCACAAATAAAAATTCTATCTTCGATTTAAAAAAAATCAGAATTATTGCGTTCAATAAAATATATATGTATTATGACTGGCCCGTTGGTGTAGTGGTTAGTGCTCTTGATTGCAAAGCCGAAGGTCGTGGGTTTGATTTCTACCCAGGCCGAAATATTTGTGCGATGAGCATAGGTATTGGTTCTATGTTTGGGTGTTAATTATCTATAAAAGTATGCATTTAAAAAAATATATAGGTATGAATATCAGTAGTCTGGTTGCCATAGTACAGGCTCTGCCTAGTTTGGAATCAGACGGCCGTGTGTGAGATGTCTCTTGATATTTATTTATTATTATTTATTAACGCGGTCTTTGGCTTTTTTCCAGATATGGACCATCGCCAGGACATATTGGCAGAATTCCTACCTATGGAAAAACACAAATTAACGTGAGTAAAACAAGTTTTACTTAATCTAAGAAAGTCATCGAAAAGTGTTTCAACAAATGATGCTATACATAAAAGATGTACTGAATTGAAACGAATATTTTCTTTTAAGTGAATGTGTAGTTTATATATTTTTGTTGCGGTGCTGAAATTTTTAATTATTTTGATTGCAGCCAATGGGAAATGTTGAACCCCCAGCATGTATACAAAACGCAATGATGACGAAAGACAAGAAGCCTTTCACTTACACACCCGGTGGCCTTGACTTGTCACAGATCCGTACACCAAGTATGGCTAGAAGGTTGGCTAGGCAGCGATCACAAGAAGAGCAAGAAAAGGCCTATGCACCACAAAACCAACAATATAATAATGGCGGCAATTACCAAGGTGTTCCGGCACCACCACCACCACCGCCATCTAAAGTACCGGCACCACCGCCACCACCTCCTTTGATAATAGAGGCGCCTAACGCTAAAGCGATAAAACCGGTGCAATTAGGTGAAAGGCCTGAGATAGTGATCCCGGAGAATCCCATAGGTATGCTGCGCAAAACCAACAGCCCGTATCACTGGGAGGCCGAAAAAGCTGACACGTTACGGATGGGACCGGTTCCGAAGTTCGTTGAAAAAGTTCCGAGTCCGTTGACAGTCAAACTCCCGCAGCAGCAGTCGCAACCAAACTTTTATCAGCCAGAACACAATGCACAACAAAGACGAAATCTCCCATACAATCATAATAACCAGGCACCTGAAAGCCCTATTTATAGACCAGAAGCACAGTATAGTCACCATACACCAAACTCGGCAAATTTGAGTAGTTCTCCGCAGACTCGAGAAATCTTATTAAGGCAAGACTCGCAATTCAATAAAAGCCCACAACCGTTTGCAGGCCAATCACCGCTTAGCAATGGTTCACCATATTCGCCTACACCCAACAATAATTGGAGGCAACCGGAAAAGAGGGATTCCCCCGGTAACAAAGCAAATAGCCCCCACACTCCACAAAGTAACCGTGGTCCTTTTTCGCCCGTTACTCAACAAAGCTCACCAAATTATCCCAATCAGTCTCCACCAATTTTCCACACTCTTCCCAGAGCTGGTCAAAGGAACCAAGAATCCGTTAATAATAACTTACAACAACAGCCAGTTCAACAGAGTCCGAATGTAGACCAGACTAGCTATCCACCATGGCGTACGAATACAATTAACAGATATCAAAGAGGAGAGAGTCAGCAAAACGGCATTAATAATCAAAATACGAATCAACAACAAGCTTATAGCCCCCCGTGGAGGTCAAGTGATGCTAATAATAATACAGCTGAAAATACATATATTCCGCCATGGAAACAAGAAAGTAAAGCACCTACTCAGCAATACAATCCATCAGCAGCAATAGTTCAGGATTCTAATAATAGAACACAGCAGAACTGTGCAGCACCTTGGAGAAATCAGGATAGCTCTCAAAGTCGAACAGTGCCAGTGTCAATAAATTCACAAGAACAGCCTCGTTATCAGTCTACTATTTCCATTCCGGTTTACGGAAATCAGAGAAAGCAGAACACGCAACCGGAATACAATAGTCCCACTCAAAAAGAGGCTGTGTATGTTAACCAGGAACCAGTGTTTTACTGTCCCGATAGCCCCAAAACGATGCCACCGTGGGTGAAAACCCAGAAAGAAAAAACAAAAACACCGCCTCCAGCCTGGTGTAGTAGACCATTAGAAGGCAGAAGAAGTACACCGAGAGATCTAGTCACTCCACCCAGAGATACAAATCAAGAACCCGAATGGGTTAAGAAGAGCACTGAAATGCAGAGGGGCGCGCGTGAAGTGGTCAGCCCACCCAAGTACCAGCAGACAGCGCAGCCTAACTGGTCAACACGCCCTTCAGAAAACCGTAAGAGTCTGCCAAAGGATAGCACCAGTAACAGTCAGGGAACAAGGATAATTCCAATTCAAATGGAAGTGTCAACTACGGAAAATAGGGGCCAAAACCGACCGGGAGATCGGCAGCAACCGCAGCTTAGGATAGTTATCGACATGAAACAGAACCCTGACGCACAATCCCGTGCCCAGGCCCCATACTCGCAACCGACCCAACGTATCATGAGAGTTTTATCACCACAATTGGTCAGAGTGGACGATGGACCCACACAGCATGAGCTCCCTACTTTGAATAGAGCTTTCAGTCAGGACAGTCATCCAAAGACGCGTATTATCCCTATTCAGATTGAAAGTGGAAATGGCGGGGCGAATAAAAGGTAATTTCATTATTCTTTCCAATTTATTTATTTTAAATATTAAACTGAAGATAATTATTTTACACAAACTTATCTTAAATAAAGAAAAAAATCATCAAAAATTTTAAGTTTAATCTATAAAAGTAATGTAGTATTGTAGTGAAAATAGTATGACATAGTCAGCGTTAATAAAGCAGATCAGACATTTTTCTTTTTAATAATTTTTAATATTTTTTTTTATTCTTTATATTTTCTTCGATTTTTTTTTTAAATATTTTCTTCGATTTTTATTCTATTTGACTATTTTTAATATTTTTTCGCGTTTTACTGAAATAAAAATATTTTTTTAAACACGTGCTACAGTAAAATAAAAAGCAATAAGATACAGAAATATATTTCTTAATTCCGTTCTACCTATTTAAAGTCATTAGTACTCTGACAATTTATAGGGTTATAATAGAATTTTTCAGAGCAATATATAGAAGAGTTTTAATCGTGTGACCCGCAACATACAATTGAATGATATTAAGAGATATAATTAATACAAATACATTTAAACGCGAAAATTCCGTTTCAGCTTCGGTGGGCGGTACTAAGGGAGCTGTTTGCACTGGTTCAAAGTAAACACTTTTTTATTGCACCGCTTGTAAATCTGCGATGAATCAGTGTTACGCTTGCTTTTATATTTAGCAACATCGCTTTGCGAACGCTCTAATTTCGTTTACGTTACTAATGTTGCTTCCAGTGTGACCTTTAATTGCCCTTGTATAAGTTGAACCACAGACCGTTCGGACTTTTTGATGAGCTACTAATTCGTCTATCGAAACTATATTATTGTGGAATACTAAAACATAATATGATACTTACTGTACACTTAACTCTAAGGCGTCATTAAATACTAACACTGTGTTGATAAGAAAGTTTTAATAGGTATGTAAATGATATCATGTTAGTATGGAAGTATTATAAAGTTAATATTATGCAGTAGAATTTTTGTACCGTAATAGAAAAGTTGCAACGTAATAGAATTTTTGGAGTTTGAATGTCAGTGGTTCGTAAATTTTTCCATTTTTTTATTTCCCTTCTAGGAGATAAAGTGACGATATAGACGTATTCCCGATGGTAAACGACATATGTATTTGCTTTTCACAAAACAGTGCTATCCAGAGTTGTAAGATGATATATCTCTGTGCCTTATAGTTACGCTGGTAACATTGCAGTTTACCAGAACAACAACGACGAACATTAATGCTTATACAATACCGCTTAGCGTTAAAATATCAGGTATAATGCGATGGTATCACCCCAGGCGGACTCTTAAAAAGGGTACTTTTAAACCTTCAAATCAATTAAGAACATTTTTTGGTTGTTACAAATTACTGGATTTTGTGACCAACCGCAATTCAAAGTCAAAATTTTTTATTCAAAATCACTTTTTGACGTCTAATCATTCTACTGTTTTGAAAAAAATGCCTCAGTCCTGAAGCGAAAGAAACTCAACGGGTCTTTAACTCTTGACTTACATTGACAATTTGAATCTTGAAATAACCTGTTCAAGAAATGACTTTTCTTGAACTCACTCCTGTCTTTTTTTCATGTAATATATTAACACGATTATTTTAAAACTATGTGTGTACATAATTAATGATTAATAACAACAGCGGCATAAAAGAGTCTCGTCTTTATAATGTCAGTATTGAATTTAAGATTTAAATAACTTCTAATTATTGCTTTAGCGTTATTGAACCATTTTGCTTGTCTAATTTCAGAGTGCACTACCACAAAATCAGCCAAGAGTGTCCGCCGCGTCAGTCGAGGACTTTCCGAGTGTTGCAAGTAATGACCGACACCCAAGACTCTGACAAAATTAACTCTAGTAACGGACGAGGTTATAGTGACTTTTAATGTTCTAGAAACATCTTTAATATGAATTCTTTTTTAAGTTTTTGTGACATTATATCTTCACTACCTATTTTTAATTGCGAAGTCGCAGCCATTTGTAGATTGCTTAAATTAGCTATTGTTCTAGAAAATGCATCGGGTAATCAAATGTACATTGCGTTACAATTATTTCTAACATTTTGTTTCTTATATATAACATATACTTATAAGAAAGCTTAAAAGTGGTATAAAAATTCTTCATTATATTTAACAGATCTTGTCTGAACTGTTATGTAATGGAATATATTTTTATAAATCGACCTATTAATACAGGCACAACCTTAGCATTGAAAGCACGTTTGATGTATTCACAATATTTTATTAAAATTTATTTTCTAACTATATATTTTATTAGTATTAATATTCGTAGATAAAGTGATTCGACGTTTATAAATTGGCGCGGGCATGTTGGTATATGACATATATTTTTTGATTCATTTTTTATAATATAACTCTTAGGGTTAGGTTTCATTATGGTCATAAAATAACTTGTTAACTTTTTAATTTTTAGTGAAGATCAAATCAACGGCGTGAACATCTGCTTTCTTTTGTGATGTTACTAATGCTCATAATTTAAGAAAACGGCTAATATACCAAAGAATGTTGTAATAATGTTATTATTTTTAATTTAGTACTAAACATATAATACTTAGCTATATAATACCTGTTAAATTGTATTTTAAAATGGAGAACAGTGACAGTAAGCGATTTGTTTTAACTATTAAGTGGTAACATTAGTGAAGTGTTTAGTGACGGAATAATAATGAATTTAATTTATATTTCTTTTCCATTTTAACAAAAAACTCAAAAAACGAGTAGCTTAGTATTCCGCGGGTTTAAAATGTCGCATGCTTTATTCCTTTAAAATGTCTATTTTTGTGCATGATTATACTACAAAGTATTCTAACTACTGTTAGTGAGTTTTTTTATATATATCTATATATTTTATTTATGTATGTATGTATATCTGGTCTTTACTTACAGTATATCTATATATTAGTTGTTTTTTACTTCTCGTTTAGTGACAGTGTAGTTGTTTGTAATTTTAATTCCTTTATGATAAAACTGTTTTATTATGTTAGTTATGAATTGTCTAAATTAACGTTATCGGTTAATAACCATATTTCCTTTCAACCAGCACTAATTTTATGATTAACGATTAGAAACATAGAAAAATATTAAATCTATCACAATAACGGTCCCCGAATCCTGGTTTTGTGTTGTTATTAACAAAAAATATAAATCGTTCCTCGTCATATAGTGGCACAATTTTATAAAAGTCATAGATTAAATAACGAATTGGGTAAATAATATATATTTTTTAATTTACTTGGCAGTAACACAGAAAAGATCGTAGATAGATCTTAATTATGTAAAATGTAAAAAAAAAGATTAACGATGACACGATACATGAAAGTTGATGCCACTATTAACGAGAGACGATGTTAAAAACAGACAAGGGGTGTGGCAATCTAGTCAGAGTGGTCTTATCTAAATTATTTTTATGTACTTATAAATGTAATTTTTTTAACGATAAGTCTAGCAATAAATATCTTACCTATAATTTATCGAATATTACATAGATATTTAATAAAACTATGTTCAACTAAGTACCCGTTTTATTATTGGTTTTTATGATGGTAAAAAAGGGAAAAAAGGCGTCTATGCACCTACAAATAAGTACGAAAATGGTCAAAGGTTCGACACAATTCTGATTTTAATATGAATTCGGTTATTTATGGAAGTTTTTTCATGGAATCACTAATAGAATTAAGTATAAGCAGTTTGTCACAGGCGATCTTATTGTTTCTTTTGGTCTCCGATAAAACGAAAAAAATGCTAATTCAAATTTTTATTACTTATCTTTAATCTTGATTTATTAAAGTCAAGTGTATCTGTTGTACCAAGTGGGTAATCCTTAATAATATTACACATTTAAAAGTGTGTAAAACAAACCAAATATTGTTGAAGTCCTCCCGACCGGCCACGGCGGTCGATCTACAAGAGATCAGCCAAGTGCGCAGGATATATTATAGTGCACAAGCGTTTGCGCAGAC
>DWHQ01000957.1:0-11929 GCA_018247955.1 Eurytides marcellus marcellus | reverse complement strand
CCTGGATTTCTCGGAGGCGCTGCTACTACTGTCCCTAATAAAAAAGGTTTTCAACCAACCTGCGATTACTGTTCGAGAAAAGACTTTCATATTAATAAACAGATTAACGAAGGTTGACGTTTTTTAATTAAAAACCCTAGCATTTTACTCAGTGCTCCACGCACCCAGGTTCCTGCTACTTTCTTGAAAAGAATCGTTCTCCAAAAATATCTTATGTCCCAAACTGTTGCATATAGATAAACAAATCTATCTAATGCGATAGATTTTATAAAACAACGAGTATAGTAAATAAAGAGAATTAGTAAAAAAAATATTTTTATAAGATTGACCGTCAATAATATTTAAATCTATTTATTGTAGTTTACCATTAACTGTTTACACTGATGGAGAATGCTTAAATACATAAAATCTAACATTTACGTAAAGGTAAACATGAATACAATTGCATAATGAGTTTCAAATAATACGAACGAAAGTTCAAAATTATAACCAAACGACAAAAAGCAGATATGTTTATCGATGTCGGCAAAATTGTGTATGAATTTTTTACCCATTTGCTGCCAAAGGTAATATTATGCTTATTTCTCCATTGTAGATGAGGATTTTTGCAGACCTAATTAAGCATCATTCCACTACGAACTAGGAACTAGCGAATCAACGTTATGACAATTACATTTCCAAAACTCGAACATTAGTTTTGAAGCTAACATTCTAGTTCGCAAACAAGCTCAAGCTTATTGGTGGATGGAGGACAGCTCGTCAGTCTGTTATTAGGTTTGATTATATTTTCTGAATTGCGAACAAAAGGATAAAACTCTCCCAAACAAACCGGCATCGTTGCAGGGGACACACCGACCCATGGTTAATGTGTGCATTTCTCTCACTGTGTAAGCCATATCGTCCTTAGTTGTCTAGTTGGGCAGGTGACATAGTGCTCTTACTAAGCGCTCGCTAAGCGACGCAGCTCGAGTGAGGGCTATGGTTGTTTCCGATGATACCAACAGCAGAATACCATCACTACGTCTTATATGCCGCGGACACGGCCCGACACACAAAGGAGGTAGCCTAGTCAGAGTAGTGCCGAGAGCATTGCGCATTATGGTGGATAGCAAACGGTCGTCGTAATGGCTCGGAAGTAAATAGTATACGAAGGGCTCAGGGACCATTTTGAATCTATAGACTTATTGTGTAGTTCAGTACCATCTTTGTTTGTTGCAGAGTGAAAATAACTTTCACCGATACTCCAAAAATTTTATTAATGTCACCACAAATGGTGATTCATGTGACTATTCAGTTTTGCAGGAATGTTGTAATATCTAATGATATGATCTTTTTATAATTAAAACGTTTTACGTTTCGTGACATACTGAAAGACCTTAAACATTATTCTTATATCAGAAGGAAGTTTTATTTAATAAATATACCTAGTATAGTACCGTCCATGTCGAAAAGACAATGCGTTACTTTTTTGAATATATTCTTATTGCCACGTCGTCTATTTTGTACAGCCAAAGAAAAACATCTATTATACAAAGAAAATGTTTTGTAAAATTTTGTAAATAAATAAAATAAAAAAAAACTTTTATCACCGTTGTGACTATTAATCAATAAATTGTAAAATTTAGTGGATTTGACAACAGTCATGATTCTTGTCTATCAGATGGACGTTGATACAAAATAAATTCATTCGCTCCGCAACCGGTGCTGAGTGGCATCAAAGAAACGTCGATCTGCACAGCAACTGCAGTCTTCCGACGATACGCGAGCACTTTCACGTACTGTCAACTCGATTCTTCGAGAGATCCGAGAATCACCCAAATCCTTTGGTGGTAGCCGCGGCCAATTACCAACCAAAGTCAAAGTTAATTATGTATAGTTAACTAAGATTGCCAAACTTTTCAATGTATAAATAATAAAGTAACTGAAACCAAGCTTTGGTTATCCATAATTATTTCAGTTACAGCAAGATTATGTGTCAATTGAAGTGTAAAACATAACCGTTTATGTTTTACACTTCAATTGACACGTACATAGTTTTCTGATATTTTAATTGAAATAGTCGAATCGGTGTCCGTATGTTCGTGCTACGTAGAAAAAAAATCCGAATTTACCAATATAAAATGATTTATAATGAAACGAATTTATGAATTTTATGCGTTGTGTTTGATTTTAAATTTCCGTCGTTTCTAACATTTTATAGAGTCCATGGAGAGACAGATTTTTATTATTATATTTGAAAGCTGGAGCTTGTCGTGTGGTTCCGTAAAAAATTTAGCGAAATTTGACGAGTAGTTTTTGAGTTCTCCCAAATTATGCGTATTTTTGTTGTAAACGGTATATCGCAGGTAGGATTTATATGAAGTTGTTTAATACATTTTATAAAAAAAATAATTATTGACTTAAAAATTTAAATATATTTTATTTATCTAATTAGCATTCCTTCAGGTATCTGTTGTAAAAGTGTAAGCAATATATTTCCTTTAGATTTTGACACACACGAACACGTAATTCGATAATAGACATAGACAAAATTATATTTACACAATTACATACACACTTTTTATTACTTCCGCATGTTTCATTATATTCGAGTCGAAAATAAATATGAACTTATAAATTACGCAAGGAACTCAGCATATGTATTGGTCAAAAGAGGCTATTTCAATAATCTTACAATCACCGATTTATCAAGGTGAACGATATATGGACAACTTTGAAATCTGAAAGATCTGGATTTATGTTCTCTTATAGATTTAGGTACAGGCGTGCTAAATTTATCTATTTTATTAGGTATGTCATAACTATCATCTTACAGTTCAAACTGATACTGAATGTATATTATAATTTTTTTTGATGGTTTTCTGCTGAAATGATGTGATCGTTCATCTTTTTTTAGAATATTTTGTATTAAAGATTGAAAGGACATTTAAGTCAGACAATATTGCCTAAGTTACTTTGCAATATGGTAAACATGTGCATCTATGTATGTTATCATGTCCATATATATTATAAAGGAATTATTTTTATTGCACTTTATGTTGAAATGTAATAAAGAGCAATACTAACTTACGTAAAAGTTATGCACACTTAACTAATGACGAAGTGCAAAGTTAGAATTTTTTCTAAATGCGTAATAATCTAGAACTATGATCTAATACTTAAATACAAATAAAACAAAAAATCCTTTTTACTTACAACTTTATTTCCCATTAGAATACATAATTATATCTGAAAATATAGGGAAGTATAAAATATTAACGAATAAACTCGTATTGAGTCTTGTCCAGTACTTGATTTACATTGCACATATCTTCGTTAATAATAAATACCTTCGTTGACAATGAAAGTGAAACGAACAGGTATAAAAACCGGGGCGCTCCTTGAAAACTTATTCAGTTACCACCATTAAACAACATCAACATGTTCGTTAAGGTGTGTCGAGTGTTAAATACATTTAATTAAATATTTGGTTAATTTTAATTTTATGGGCTACTAAAATACTGTAGCATGAAAGTTTTTTTAGATTGATTTTTTTATTGTACTAAGGCATTTAATCAAAATATATCTTAGAACTTAATTAAAGTTTGTTTCATTCAAAAATATTAAAAAATTAATAAAACATCTGCTTATAGGTCATCGTCGCCCTGTGCGCTATAAGCGCGGCCAGCGCTAGCGGTATTTTGGGCGTTGCTCCAGCGGTGTATAGCAACCATGCCATCGCTGCCCCCGCTGTGGTCACCAGGACCGTCTCCCCCGCTGTATCTTCAGTTTCTTCTTACTCCTCTCACACTGCCCACGATGCCCCTGTCGCTACCTATGCGGCTGCGCCAGCCATCACTTCTTATGCAGCACCCGCGATCGCTGCCGCCCCTGCCATCGCTACTAGCTACGCTGCAGCGCCCGCCGTCGTAAGCAGGACCATCACTCCCGCGGTTTCTTCAGTGTCCTCGTACTCCACCCACACCGCGCACGCAGCTCCCGTCGCAACCTATGCCACTGCTCCTGCAGTAGCTACCACCCAAGCCATCGCCGCTCCTGCTGTGGCAGCATACGCCACCCGTACTTACGCTGCACCTGCCGTAACTGCATACGCTGCACCCGCCGTTGCGGCTTACGGCGCCCGCACCATCACGGCTCCTGCCGCTACTTCCTACTCTTCCTATTCTACCCAGACATCCCATGGTACTCCAGTTGTTTCTAGGGCTTATGCCACTCCCGCTGTGACTTCATACGCCGCACCCGCCGTTGCAGCTTACGCCGCCGGCACCATCGCGGCTCCCGCCACCACCTCCTACTCTTCCTATTCTACCCAGACAGCACACAGCACTCCAGTCGTTTCTAGGGCTTATGCCACTCCAGCTGTGACAGCATACGCTGCTCCCGCAGTAGCAACCATCGCCTCACAAGCCATCACAGCCCCTGCTGCCACATCCTACGCATCCCACTCTACCCAGACAGCCCACAGCGCTCCAGTTATCGCAAGGGCTTATACCGCTCCAGCTGTTGCAGCTTACGCCACTCGCACCTACGCTGCACCTGCTGTGGCAGCATATAGCGCACCCGCTGTAGCAACTTACGCTGCCCGTGCAATCACAGCTCCTGCTGCCACTTCTTACTCTTCTTATTCCACTCAAACGGCTCACAACACCCCAGTAGTCGCTAGAACTTACGCTGCTGCTCCCGTCTATTCAACTTATGCCGCAGCCCCTGCATACTCTACTTATGCTGCTGCTGCCCCCATTCTCCGATCCTCTATCGCGTATTCTGCTGCCCCTGCTGTCTCTCACATCTCCTACAGCGGTCACGGAGCTAACTATGGCTGGTAAACTGAATCTTTTTGTGTATATATGTACATACAGTGGTACGAAAAACAAAAGAAAATAAATGATATGTGAGACACGTCAACTTCTTGTATGTTACTATTCCCTATTATACCCTATTTTGCCTTGATGTGAATAAAATGTTTTAATTTTGAACAGCACAAAACTCATAAAAACAAATGTAAAAAAAATCCTTTTTGTAAACTAATGGCCACAATCATACAATAAAAGTCACAATATTTTTATCAAATCTACCAGCGCGAGATAAATCAGTATCGGCACTGGGATTTCAACTCAGGTTGCGTGTGTGACGTGAATTTAAAGTAACTCCTGTGGATATGAGCGAATAAGAACCGGTAGACTGAAAGTTCACATGGATTTTTTTTAAATCGTTTAAATGGAAAAAGATGTTTAAAATTAAAAGTTTCCTTAAAATAAAATAAGCTATTCCTAAAATTATAAAATATAGTCTATATATACGGTGATTACAGGTTTTCTAATGTATTATACTTTTTATACTTATTATTAAAAATTTAATTTAAGACCTTACATTTTTTACGAAAAATATTAAAAGTAAAAAGTTAAATCTGTTTCATGTATCTGCCTCATGTCTATTGTTGCCGTTAAAAATGTTAGAACGAAGAGATGTAAAATATAACTGAAACTAAGTATTTTCCACGGCTGAGCTCCCGTGAATTTTAAATGTTATGTCATTTTATCTCTTTCGTAATTTTCTGGAATAAAAATTGGCTTGTTACCCCCTGCTTTAGGTCAACTTTATACTGAAAATCAAATCGATTTTTTGTTCTGTTAGTACGATATTATAGTATCTCTTGTTAACTATAGGATTCAATATATTATTCGGTATACAGAAAACAATCATGGCATATTACGATGATAATATCCGTAGTACAATTGTTTTAATTGGCCCAGTCGTTTACTTTATGAATTGAGCAATTATTTGACATGGGTAGCATCTGTCGCATACCGATTCCGGCGCTTGGAGCCCTTCCGTTGCCTCTCAAAAGGTCCCTTTGTCGATGGAGAAATACTGGGTAATTACCAAGACGACTTTGAAACCGTCTTTACGTATTCGGATATATCCTTATTGTTAGAGCATAAATTTCAATCTCAAAATGAAGCGTCTGAATTTCTATTTGGATTGCATACATCTGTATTCAATAAATCATTTATGACAAACTTATTTTGTCTGTTAATAGTTTTATATAATTTCTTCTAACGGTCTTTAACCTATTTTCTATTTAAAAGTTGTTGAAGAAATAAATTTTCACATTTATAATATATCATGTTGAAATTTAAATTAAATTTCTTCGAAATCATTATCCGCTTTTCTAAACAATGACTTAAAACTCCATACAGTGATATACATCGATTATACACAATACAGGGGAAATGACTCAGACAATTCGATTTTGGAATAACACCGTGTGTGACTGCTAGAAATATTGAAAGTTGTCCATTTCTAAAATTCCAGACACGGGCGTGGCACGCGGCGTCGATTGAATCTATTTGTCGGATTTGTTATTCATGTCCACACATATATGAAATGTCTGAGAAGGCTGTGCTCTCAATAGTTGAAAAGATATTCAGTTTTACATTTGTTATGAAACAGGATGACGTTTACATAGTTAATACTATGGACATATGATGAAAAAAAATTAAAGTATATTTCGAAATTGTTTAATTATATTTGACTGTGATAAGCAATATACGCATGGAGTACGTCAAGATGAGAAATAGTATCTGAACTAAGAGATCATATTCATGATATGTCTGTACAAAATAAAGAAAACTATATATTATTACTAATACGAAATCCAACAATTATTAATATTATTCAAGGTATTTGAACAATATATTTAAAATAAAGGCATATTTTAATTAACACATTTGATGTATGATGTATGTTTATCATAAAACTAAACGCTTTGCTAAGTGTTTACAGATAAAACTGTTGAATTCGGATAAGAATATTATTTGTATGCATTTTTGTAAATTAAAGGTCTCGAGTGTTTAAGTGCTAAGTTATTGCAGTAGGTGCCCTTTAAATAAAGTAGGTTAAAGTTGGTCAAAGTATGAATGATGCAATGTCATATCAGGATTGAATTATTTGAACTAGTACGCAATATAGTGTTCTTACGATCGAATTCACTTATGCAATAGTAAAATAAGTCAGTTATATGCTTTTTACATTAACCCATGAAGCTTTATAGCTAAGCACAATATTGACACGCGCATCTATAAGGCCTTATGGGTAAATCTTCAAAGATAAACAAAAATGGTAAAGTAAGGCTTTTACTTTTTTTGTAGAAAGATGTCCACTGACGAATGACTGTAGCTGGCGTTCAATAATGGAACGGTGAGGACATCCGCTTTGTTGTTATTCGGCAGCCTCTGTTAACGCAAGCGTTACGACGTGGTCTATAATTCTGAGGATATGAAGGTTCGAGCAATGTACCGACCTGAATTAAATTGCTTAGTTATACTTATAAGGGATTTAATAAATACTACACATTCATTAATCTAAACTAGGTTTATAGTTGTGCTGCACTCAATCCAACTGAAAATTTAAGTGTGCTTCTGTTATAAAAATTTTACATATCAAATTTTTAAATACCAATATGGGGTAATATGATTGCGATTCCCCATTAGTTTTACCAGATCATAGAAACAAAGTTGCAGGCGCGGTAACGATATAATGATTTGAAGCCGCAATTCACTCCTGTGGACTTTATTATAAAAACATGTATGCTTTGCCACGAATTAATTTAGGTTATAATGCATGAAAATACAACTACGCAATCCAAGTTTAGAAGTGACCAATAGAAGCTTAACATCTATTAAGTCTAGCAAATAAACTGGGCGGATAGTCGCCGTGACATTGTTACAGTTGGAAATACAGGAGCAAGTTATATGAACAAACTGTCAGAACGTGTAAAATAATCCTTCTGTTCGTGCGTTTAAAATCATTTTGCAATTGCGCACCGTGGTACAGTGCATTGCACAAAGTTATACCGAGGATCCGATACCAGTTTGGCGGAGTTGTATAAAAGTGAATGCAAGTGCTCTAGTAGCCACTCTGTTATCAAAGTACGAGGACTAAACATGTATACCAAGGTAGGGAATTTTTCAACTCTAGTGTATTTTATAACGGAGAAACTATTTTCGAGGTGAAATTAAAACTTGTTCAATTTCGCAGGTGGCAATACTTCTTTGCGTCGCAAGCATTGCGAGTGCAGGAAATCTCCTGCATGGGGCTGCTCCAGTTTCAGTGGCATATAGTGCCGCACCAGCAGTGTCCTACGCTGCGCCGGCTGTCGCTTATCAGACAGTCGCCCACGCCGCACCAGCCGTCGCCACCTATGCTGCGCCAGCCATTGCCTCTTACGCCGCACCATCAGTCTCATACCAGACTGTCGCCGCCCCAGCCGCCCGTCTGACTTACGCCGCGCCATCAGTCTCGTACCAGGCTGTCGCCGCCCCAGCCGCTCGTCTGACTTACGCTGCAGCCGCCCCAGTCGTGTCCGCGTCCTATTCGGCCCCCGTTGTCGCTAAAACATACGCCGCGCCAGCTTACTCTACCTACGCTGGCGGGTCAGCAGTGTCCTACCAGAGCGTTACCAGGCAGTCGTCACCTGTCGCTTACGCGGCCGCCCCCGTTGTCGCAAAGACTTACGCTGCTGCTGCGCCAGTAGTGGCACGCACTTACGCTCCCGCAATCTCGACTTACGCGGCACCCGCAGTCGCCCCTGTTGCTTCTTACGCGGCTCCCGCCATCGCCTCCTACTCCTATGCCGCCCCAGTGAGAGCAGTTGCTCCTGCTGTCTCGTACGCTTCTTATGCCAGGCCTATTGCCACATACGCGAGCGCCCCTGTCGCTACTTACGCGAGCGCCCCTGTCGCTACTTACGCAAGCGCCCCTGTCGCTACGTACGCCGCCCCAGCGATTGCGTCTTACTCGGCCGCGCCTCTCCTGAAGACCTCCGTTGCCTACACCGCAGCACCCGTCGCCGCCCACGGATGGTGAATAACCAAAGCGCCCGTTAAATACGTTTAACATTTATGAAAATTTGTTTTGTTATTGTAAATTATATAATTAAGGAAGAAATTAAAATTAATTGATTTATCAAATATAACATATTTCGTTTCATTCCTTCTACTTGTTTTAGCGTAATAAATTGTAAAATCACAATTGTTTTTTAGAGAAAAAAAATGGATTCGAACATGATGATGAATGGAATATAATTTCTTAAAAGCTACTACCTTAAAATTATTAACTTACAGACACAAACATAATCTTGTCACTTTTATCTTTTTTTGGACTTTCATAATAATAACCGAGTAAAATTGTAGTAGATGATACATAATTTAATAATAGTTAAAAACACTACATGTATTTGTTGTATAAAATATTCGTATAACCGACCTCATTAGTTATACTTATTTTCATTATCATTAAGCTTTTTGGATAGATACAAATTTCAGAAACATTTCATGCTTGGCTACTTGTAAACGCCATCTAGAGTCGTTACTAAGAGGTCGATTTAATATCACTGCCTTTGCACCTGAGCTCTCTCCGATCGTGTCAGGTATCCGTCGTCACTTGACTGCGCAAACGCTTGTGCACTATAATATATCCCGCACAATTGGCTGATTTCCTATAGATTGGCCACTGTGGCCGATATCTGTCTAGAAGTCATGATACACAGACCTATCTCTATTATTATTATATATTGTTTGTTTTACACGATATAAAATTGTGTGAAATAAATATTTGTTTATATATATTAGTCAAACTCAATCACCTATTGAGCAATAAACACTGGCAAGCATATGTAATACGCTATCCTCAATGATGTAAATTGATACCAGATGGCGGGGCATTATTACATATTTCAACCGATCATAAAAATTGGTGTAAATAGGTATGCGACGTTGTATGCACTTTGCCCTTGATTACCACTGATGATCTGATAATCCAGCAGCATTTTATCTATTACCATGTTCACCCGATGACCGTTAAATTGGTTTGCGTAAATAAAGTAAGTTTGCCAGTATTAACTGTAGGCAGCGTTTGGCGGGTGCTGCAGGTTTATACAAATGGTACCATGATAAGGCTAAGGCTCAGTTCGCATGTTTGTAAAGGCGTTTTATAAAAAAATATAAAAATCTATCTATGTCTTCACCGATCAGTCACTTACTTCTTTAAATGAGATTCACGTATATGAAGTTGACACATAGTGCTTTTCTACCGCCAGCAAGTGTGTCACAGATCCAATGGGCGAAACAGAAAGCACACTTACGTTGCATTCACATTGTTTAAATGTCACGAAGGCGTTGACCTCAGCTCTGAATAGAAAATAGATCACACCAAAATGTATGCTCTCTATCGACTGAGACCCTCATTCATCATATTTCCATTGTACTAAAGTGCCCTAAATTTTATTCTGTGGTCAGCTACATAAAGATATATTGCAGAAAAGCTTTATAACGATTTTTGTTAATATACAAGAAACACTTTTGAGTTCTTTTAGAACCAGAATATTTTTTTGTTCACTTTTTTATTAGGAACTGACGCGGTTTTGATTGTGTGGATATAGATTTTGAGTGAATTCTCGAGATTTTTAATGCTTTTTGGAGTAAAAATCCTATATCACTAATCGTACTACATGATAAATGCTAAGGGCTATACAGATTCGAGGTATGCTTTTGTGTGAAAGACGAACAAAGTTACATGCAGGAAAGGGTTGCATGCAAGAAATGATATTGTAAACATTTCTTTCTAAGTTCTATAAGAAAGAAATGATTACAATGTTGTTCCGGCCAATTTTGTCCACGGCGGCCAATTTACAAGAGATCAACCCGTGGAGATATTATAGAGCAAAAGTGTTTGCGCAGATAAAGATGCATTTCTCCTCCTTTACTCTTATACTCGCGATATCCAAATCAATCAGGTCAGATGCAGAAAAAAGAAATGATTACTATAAGCAATCGTTGGGTGGGCAGGTAGTCGGGACTGATTTAAAATGCCCATCCGACGTATGGGTTATTTTACTTATTACGCAACCTTATAATCAGCACGTAATGCTCTAACCCCAAGGTTTCCAACGGGGACTCCTTAGTGGACGGTACGATCACTAGGAACACGATTAAAGTTAAAGAGATAGAAAATTAATTTTTAATTTGTGATTTTTCTCCTTCTCCTTTTTCTACTTTCTTTTTTTTCTTTTTTTTTTTTTTTGCTTAAACGCTGCCCCTATTTTAAGGTAGAAATATCTTGTGTTATAAGAGTGTTTTACATTCATAAATTTCACATGGACAAACACCCAGATCCGGAACAAGTATTTGTAGTTGGTACAAATATTTGTCCCGGGTGGAATCCAACCCACGGCCTGCGACGCCGAAGTTAATAGCTTAGCAGCTGCGCCAAATATCGCTAATTATTATTGGCTATTAATACTACATATTAGACAAAACATTTGGCGCGTACAACGCGGACCTCTCGCTGGTCTCGGAAATAGCGCGCCTCTTCCTTGTGGAACGCCTTTAACAAAGCTCACTCACTCGGTCCGAGCCAATAAAACCGTAGCTTTCAGATTGACGTTAACTTTATTAAGTTAGGACAGTGAGCCTAGTTGACACAGTAGTCACAACAACCTCACAACAGGTACGCAAGAGCGAACGCAATGCTAAGACACACAACTATACTAACCACACGAATATCTCAACACCGTGCTATACAATTTGTGTAGAAAATCAGACAATCGGCACACCGCCATCCGTTTCCCCAAAAACTAAACTTAATCGCGCGGTGCGAACTCGTTCGTCTTAAACATATAAAAAGTTGGCATAATTAACTATTATGTAAAAGGGACGTTGGATTGTTATTTCTTGTAAAGGGGGCGGTAGCCCATAAAAGGTTGGGGACCTATGTTCTAACCCATAGATTCCCAAAGTGGTCCATGTAGACCCCCAGGGGTCTATGACAACTTGCAAGGGGTCTACGTCAGCAAAAAAAAAATTTGGGGGTCCATGAAATGAAAATGGGGGTCCACGATAGTGGATCTCAACATACACTGATAGTGCCT
>DWHQ01000956.1:0-11931 GCA_018247955.1 Eurytides marcellus marcellus | reverse complement strand
ACCCCAGAATGATGAGTCTATTTAAAAGATATTTTAAAATAAAAATGAGGTTCCTTGAATTATGTTTTCGTTAACATAAAAAAATTTTCAAAATAATAATGGATTTCTTGTATTTACGCGTAAACATACATTGTTGATATGAAATTATTTAGGGAAATAAAATCCATGAATAAGTTTCATTAAAAAAAACTTAATTTGTCGTAATCGAAATTTAAATGACGTAATTTTTTTACGGTCTTTTTTAGGCTGTGATACTTCACTGGCCACAAATACTTAAACGGCTGCCACATCATTTTATCAGAGACATTTGTCAGCGTATATTAAACAGTTTGATTCTGCACTGAGAAAGGTTGTTCCACAAATTAAGTAAATGTTGTTCCGCCGAGCAAAATTTAAAAATACACCAAGACGGAGTATCAACAGTAGCATCTATTTTATCATAAGCTGTTTACTTACTTACCAAAACGCCAAAACCCGCTTAACAGTTTTGACAGTTGAAACAATTGTCTTGCCATATCAAAAATATGTAATTTAACAGATAAAAAAAAATACCGATCTCTATTTCTAACGCGTATCTATAAGCTGACATCTTTAACATTGTATAAACGATTTCAGGCAAACTACACGTACGGAGTTCGCTATCTGAGGTATCTTGCAATCTGCGAACTGTCTGAGGCGAATTCCTTTCTACCTTACCGCCCGCCCGAGATAGACACTTCAAAGGCACCGACATGCGTTTTCTGTCAAGTTTGCAACATTATCAATTTAAAATGTAAGAGAAATGTTTGCAGGGCAAAGTACAGTTGCTTTTCAACATGATTGAGCAAGCCGATGTTTATTTTACGGCTTTTTTCTTTTCTTGTAACTGTATACTGGACTGAATTACTTTTACAAGGATTACTTACATGGATTTTATGTTAACAAACGGCCAAATTTGAAACGATGCAGTGCGTATATTTGTCTTGCAGAAATCTTTATTCATTTAATTTTTATGATCTATTAAAATCGGCCCGGTAATGAATTGCTACGCGAAAGAAGGGCCAAATGTCTCCAAAACCTAAGCCTTACCGTAAGGTAAGTAATAAAAGGGGTAACCTTTTTATTCTAAGACCTATTTTGTACTGTGTAAAAATATAATGAAATATTTTTTGTACAATTGAGTAGAATTAGAAGATGTCTTCTATGGTAATAAATGCATACGCTTCCATCAAACTATAATAACGGTTAATACGAGCAGTTAGAAGACATTTTCTAGTCATGATATTTGAATCACTGCCTTTAGACAGGCCTCCGGAATTGAATTTTCACGTTTGTCTCAAGTACAGACAACTCAAATAGATGGACTTGAAATGTAAATGCTTTTGCATTTCAAGTCTATCTATCTTTTTGACATGAACTGCGATTAAAAGCATTTACATTTAAGATCGTGTCCTTGTAGTTTCCCACATTTGGTAAGATGGGACAGTTCCCACATATTTTATGATTCAGTAAATTTAGAACACAAAATTAGACTCGTCTAAGTAAATTCGATATTGTTTTTGTGCTATAAATAAAAAATTTACTCTGACACCGAAGGTGTCATCGTAGGTATTTAGTTGTTAAAACGGTTAGGTACACAGTGATAGAGTCAAGTAGCCACTCCCGCTGCTGAATAAACCGGCTCGAACCGGATAAGTACCACGACATTACAAGTGTTGCCTACTCCATAATCAAAAAGACAAAATAATAATTCCTACCTTAAAACTCGGGACAGAGCGCCTCTGCACATTACCTATGTGTACTTACTTCAAAGCAGCCCTACATATAAAAAAATACGAAAACCCGAAACACAGAAAATGTATTATTTTAAAGAAATAAATTTGTAGTTTTTACGACTACGGAGGGTAAAATCAGTAAATTTTGATAAATGTCACCGGGGTGCAAATTAAACACAACATATTTCCTTCCACATCCTTTATATACACAGTACATCGATACAAGACTTAGAAATAATTAACATTTAGACCTACAGATACACAATAAATTAACATATACCGAAATACAATAAAACAGGTCTCAGGTTATGCCCGCAAAAATTACATGAAAACAAATTAAAAAAAATACTTAAATATTTGAAATTTATTTAAGACAGATAAAACAAAGAATCAAACAGATAAAAAAAATCATGTAGTTTTTAGTTCAATGACATCCTTTACAAAATATCTTCAGGCATTTTTTAAAAATCATACGCATAAAAAAAAGGATATCAATTGGGAATTTAAAAAAAAAAGAAATTTTATTAAATATAACACTAAATCACTCTGTAATATACAACTACGACCACCACAAATATTAAAAAAAAAAAAACAAATTAAAAAAAAAATACACGAACATATTAGCCAATTTTAATTGAATAAATAAAAAGACCCATAGTAGGTACAAGATTAATTACTTTTCCTAATTTTTAAATCTATAATGCCTTGTACAAAGGTAGTAGTTTATCAAAAAAAGAAAACATCAATTAATTGATACCAATACAAAACTCGTATCAATCTGGTATTAGTTAACAGGTATGGCTTACGTAAAAAAAAATACAAATAACAAATTTATACATTATCATGCTGGAATTTTGGCTGAAATAAACTCCGTTACGATTGATACTATAAAAACAACACAAAAGTACCAGAATCGTGTCAAGAGTTAAAAGAGACAAAATTATATTATTTGTAACTTGCTAGAAGTATGCATGCGTTCAGAACTTTATCAACAAATGCAGGTTTTTTCTATCAGAAGTTATAAGCAAAACGGTATAAAATCATACCTTGCATGATTCGTCCCTGATGGAAATATTTTTAGTCCCAATTTTCTGAATATATAAGACTTAAGAGTTACGAACAGTTATTCACACTTTTAACTCACTCAACTCAGAAAAATGAGACTTAATAAGTCCTCTTAAGAGTTTTTAAGTTATTTTAAAAAAATATTTGCACCAGGTGTAATATACCCACCTATGCGTATATACACATCTCGGCGGGTTAAGTCGTTTTACTATTGTTAAAAAGGTTTGCGTTACTTTAGACCCCTTGAAAGGAACGTGTGTGTTCCTGTCTACTTTGCGTGAATAAAAAAAAACCGTTGCCGCCACGTCAGTTAACATAAGTTGGCAGGGTTTCCAACTTAAAGGTTTCTCCCCTAATTTTGCGTGGAAAATATGGAATGGGACTTTTATAGGTATTATGCTGTTTTAAGATTACTTTAGTGAGTATTTATTTTAATAAAGAAATAGTATAATATTTATTATGCTGAATGATATAAGAACTATTAAAAACATTGTAAGTTTAGGAAACAGATCAAAATTTAAATTACAAGTAAATTCATTTATTACTTTAGTGGAATGAAACGAGGTAAATATCGTGACGACCAGATGCAAATATATCGGTTATTCAGAATTACGCTGCTAGTTAAAGACGATAAATAGCAACACCAAACACCAGACACTATAAATACAAATTTTAATTTAGATTTTTTTTTTTATTTTCGTTTAGGTTTCGGGGAAATGACTAAACAGTTGGCAACCCTGCGTCGGTAGCCTTGGCGGGCAGGTACACGGTTTCCGTAAAAAAAAAAAAAAAATACCGCGAGTCAAGGGAAGCGAGTTTTTGCGCAAACGTTCTCGCTAAAAAATAGTATACAAATTATTATTCGATATAGCATTTAAAAAAAAAAGATGAAAAAAATTACGCCAAGTGGAAAATTCCATAAGAACATAAGGACGATGTTTTCTACTAGTCCGTACAAGGCATGAATACGTTGACAAGTCGTTTTACACACTTTTTAAAGCATCCCGTTTTTAGGATAACATTGTTATTTTTAATTAAATCGAATTTATTTTAATTGGAACAAGCCGTAAATTGATTTTAAAATATAAAAATAAAACATAATCTTAAAAGGAGACTACAATAAAAAGTGTAGTGTATTTGAATCGTATTCATTACAAGAGGTACGATTTTCATCATAACGTTGTGAAATATCCATATTTTATATTCGATAATGGAGTCGTATTATTACTAAAAAATACCATTACAGGTATGTGGTATGGTATGTTAATAGGGCTACCCTTCGAACATCATAGTAACAATTCATTAAAATACATAGATTAAAAATTGTGTATCACGGCTGGCAGTATACGGCTATTTTGTTAAAAACTTTCAATTATTGTAGAAAAACCTCTTTATGTCGATCGTTCTAATAAACTCTAGCGAAACGGCACTACAATTCAATAACTTATGTGCTAAGAAAACACCGCGGACTATAAATAAATTCTCTACGTTGCTCCTCCGATATAACAATTTCCTAGGATCCGTATAAAAATATACACTTCGATTTCTTGTGTTTACGCAGACTAAATATTGTCCAATAAAACTATCCAACAGATCGCTGAACGAATAGAAACATGGAAAATTCAAGAACAAATTGGACAAAATGCAACCCGCAAAATAGTTTTATTTAACAACTAACATTATGTTGTTACAATCAGTGTCATTACTATGCAATACGCCATTCGACTTACCTCTGAATACTTCAAACTGAGTTCTTAGTGGTAAGTACATTTAAACGTTTAGTGCAGCTAGCGATTTAAAAGTTCAATGCGTTTCAAATCACAGTCCGTTGCAGTTATGGGTTCAAAACAGTCTTTTGATAACTGACAGACGTCAACAGCGTTGACAGATGTCATCGATCATTAAATGTGATATATCTTTTGATACAAACTGGGTAGAGCTTGAGAACTATCTTTAGAGCTTGAGATAGAAGTGGTTCAGTAGGAAATAACAAGCATATTAGCTCAACTAGCCTGTTCAAAATTTACATGGAGACAAACAAGTTTAAACAAGTTCGTACTTGTTATTCTAACATTACAGGTCAGAGTGCCCGCACTTATTTTAATTAAACTGACCGGTGACAAATGTGATTAAGAAAAATCCACCAAACGTTTTGTTTCGAACGAGTTCCTTACAAATTTAGTTTGCAAATAAACCCACCACCATGACATGTGATTTTTCCTAATTGACAGATTGGTTTGTATGGAGATGTTTTACCATTATAAGCAATGTTGACCATACCAAACCCAACTTTAAGGGTCGGGTACGTTCTAATATGCGGTGCAGAAATATCAAAATTACATGTTTGTAGGTTACTAAGTAAGAGAAACAGTTTAAATAACAGAGAAAATGAAACTGATTTATTCATTGAATTAATAATTAGGGCTGCACTATGTCTTGGTCCCTTTAGCAGCAAACATAAAGTAGAAGCATCTAGAGAAACGTCATATCAAATGGGCGCATTGTTCAGATTGAATGACCTTGATTAGATGATCGAATCTGTTTACCACGTAACACATAAATCGTAACGCTTAACCAATACGTGTGATATAAATAACTTAGGGAAACTTAAAGCTAGAATAAATACTTAATTACAGCATGGAACACAACATGGGAGCCGCTCGTTATCTTTTTGGTAACTTAAACGATCTAAATATATACAACGTTTAAAGATAAACTAAACCCTTCACATAAACTTATGGGCTCGGGCGTTCATAGTAACGTGGCCTCAAAATCGAGAAATCTCCGAAGTCTTTTGTGTGGAAATATAACAGGAGACATTTGGTACAGTCAATCGAAGATAAATTGGTACTGACATGTTAAATAATACGATACGTTTTAAACTTAAATGAGGCCTGTATCAAACCTCGGCAGTTTAGCCCAATCTTTAAGAAAAATTGTTTGGATAGTAAATAATATATAATGAACCAATTTATGTGAAAAATAAAATGGTACCATTTGCATTGTTTAAAACTTTCGAGTCAGGTTAAAATACAAAAGTAAAACACGATGTAAATCTAATCATAAGAGTTTGATTTGCCACAATCGATTTTTCAGCTTCTTAGTGATTTCTTTAACAAATCATTGTTAAAAGGTTAACATTTAAAGCTGTCCTGTTTTTAAAGCTGGCTCTTCACTAAATAAGCTAATAGTTACCTTTATATCACCTTTAGTTTCTCTGTATCATATTCAAACATGTCTAGGGGCAATTTGAACACGTATTGTCCCATTAAAAAGTTATATTATTGTTTTCTCCTGGAAAAATTACAAATTGGCGTCGTCTTGGTAATGTCATTTTGACGTTTTGACTTTCCCGCCAATTTTGAATGACATTTTAAAACAACAAGACTGCTTTGTGATTGAGATAAAAAATTACTAATATACTTATGGCTAAACTTCATTCAAAACGTCAAATAACAAATCTATTAATGACGTCGAATAATTGAACATTTTCGTATATTCACTATTTTTTGTGCGTTGTGGATACAAATTAGTGTCATTTTGTCTCGAATGCTCAAACCGAAAGGTCGATTTTATGTGTCCATATGAAAATATTTTTTTTAATTTCCCTCTGATAATATTACGTTTTGGAAACGCAAATGTCACAAATTTATCTTATACTTTATGCAAAACGAAAAAGTTTTACTAAAGACTTTTTATATAATTCTTTAATTTTTCTTTTTTTTTTTAATTGTGACGCAATCTTACTTTATCGTGGTTGCAAATTTATTGTTCTCCTCCTCCAAAGCTGGAGTCATGTTATGGTCATATACCGTCCAAATTATCTTTAACTCCACGTCAAGCTTTTGAAGTTTACGCTTTGTTACCCCTCCGATGGTTCCATATCATGTTTACTACAGAAATTTGTACGATTTTCCCCCCATCTCAGTTTTAATTACACTATACGGTTTAAACACGATTAATTTATTTCTCAAATCAAGCAATTTCTATTTACATTAATTTACTTGGCAGTGACCGGCTGGTCTCTCTCCTATATACAGCACTCCTAAATCACATCGAATAAAGATAAATAAAGAGAAAATAAATTACATCATTGACTATAAATAGTAAAAGAAATCGTACTATCAATACATTCGATTTGCGAATTGTTAAATATACAATTTTTTTTTTCGTCATAGACAATAAAAGCTAAAATGATAAATCGATTGAAGTCAAGTCCATTAAAATTTGAAAATTCAGCGTTGTCACTGCACGTCGACCGACAACGCTTCTTTGTTAAGTACTTTAATAGCTAAATAAGAGAAAAATATCAAATATTTCAAATTCCGTGATGTTTTTAATTCATTTACATTACAGATAAAATACTGACTCGACTTCGGTAACACTTAACTGATACATTTTTATTTCAACAGATGCAGAATAAAAATAGAATCAATTAACTTAAAAGATAATGTTACAGAAAAATTTCTAATAAAGTCAGATGATACGCGGGCGATTTGAAATTTCTCAGCCCAAGATTTATGGGTAGTTATCAAAAAACGTTTCGATTCCCATTCGATAACTTGATTATTTGTTTAATCGCACGTCATGTATGAGAGGGTATGTAATTATTTTTCTACGATTTTTCGTTCAACCCATTCTGTATTTTTTTTTGTGTAAGGAAAAAAAGCAAAACATGAGCCATGATTAAATATTTCGTCAAATGAAATGACATCAATCTAAATCTAGGAAGACATAAATAACATATTAAATTCCAAATTTAAGAGAAGGCAGGAAAGGTGATCATCACCTTTGCAATACGAGAATTAATTAAAAATAGATTATAATAGGCCCATACTGCACTAACCTATTGGATAAACTAGCTGAGAAAATCCTTTTAGAGAATTTCTTTCGATGAGTTGGAAGAATCGACTTATAAAAGCGGTATAAATGGGAAAAACATAAATTGAATAAAGTGTAATACGTAGAGAAATAAAACATTTTTTTTTTAATTTCCTTATCTTCGATTTCTTGGTTGGGCTGAGAGCTTTCGGAATCGTCCACGTACCTCCGTCGCGGTAATTTCTTTTGCTGCAAATGCAATATGTTGTTATCCGATAAACTTGCTGTTCAGTGTGAATAGACAAACCGAAGGTTGAACAAGTTTGATGTACACAGGTGATTTAATGAGGCCACCCAAACAAACGTGGCGGTCGGACTCGAGGCGATTGGACTAGGTCTGGGTCTAGCTCTGGTCGGGAGATCAGGTATGAGCGTCGTTTGACGACTCCACGTCGCTGGAGCTGCTGGTGACGGACTTCTTCGGTTTATACTCTGTGATTACTACCGTGACGCCGCTGACTGTTACCTGACAAAGGAATCTTGAATGAGTACATAGATATATCTACAAGCGGCAGATTTATCGATGGTAGAGCCACGCAGCTGCTCCCGCTGCCGAATTGGCCGGCGAACCGAATGAGTACCACGACCACGGAGAAAATCGGCGTAAATTGGAAGTATTTGTGCTTCCGCGTTTCGTCCGGTGAGTGAGGTGGCCGGTGGCCCTTCCTCCCACCCTCCCCCTATCCTCCTACCTCCATCCTTCTCACCGCCTTCCTCCCTCTCACTCCTCCTCCCACCCTCTTTCAAAAATCCCCAAAAAGTTTTGCTTGGCTTCTATGAATAATAGAAGCCAATGTCACACGCTACATAGTTTTCTTTAATTATTTGCTTCTAATAATTAAAATGCAAGCTCATAATAAATGAAACTTATACTTGGCCCGGCTTTTAGTTCGCTCGCACTTTGGGTGCAAGCGAACTAAAAGCAGAGGAAATGAGATAGTTCACGACTATGCCAATTTATTATGCTGCCAACCGATTTTTTTTGCTTTGGAATAACAATAATGTTAGTTTACCTACCACTAGAGTAAATAAAGAAATAGCCAGCTTCAAACACGTACTCAGGGAAGACCAATATTAAGTTTAAGCACTTAATAGTTAATAATAATTTATAGGCTGACTAATTGGAGCCCACCGTCTTAATAGACATACTCCCGGGTTGTTACCGATGCTTATTTCAAATTCCTTCAGTCGCACTCAAAATAGGCAACTTCATGCATAAGTAGTGAAAGACTTTCAGCTAAAACGATGCCAAAATCGCGACATTCTTGAATAATGCAGTTTATACGAAACGGCAATATTTTAAGCGTAGATGGCGGGATTCTTTGTAGTAGAGGCGGCTTACTTTGAAGATCGGCGGCACGCGTCGCCCGGTGTTCTTCAAAGGACGACTGTTTTCAAGTTAAGGGACAGTATCCGGATTAGGAGGCAATACGTAGAATTAATTTGAAACATTTTTACTTACTTACGAACAAAGAGAACTGAGTCTTAGCTTCAAATAAAAGACCCTGTAATTTTTTCATATTACGGTAAGAGTGGGGTCTCTTATATAATATCTCATATATAATAGTAATTTAAAAATCTAAATGATACAAAGCCCATGTGATGTTTACTATCTTAACACGTTGGTAGACAGTACAGCTGTTGCCAAATTTATGAAACAATGGTAATATAATATTTAAAAAGAATCTGTCGTACTATTAAATATTTACCACATTAGACGGCGCTACGGCTATAATCGTAACACGGTCAGAACCGAACTGATGTATTATATCTAGATTTATAGCCTTGATCTAACAGAACTGCAATAACCGTAGGAAATAAAGGTATGAATAGTGGTCATACATAACATAGTCATTTGTAACAAAAAAAAAAGTTGGTCAACTGTCCAGCAACGTGTCAACTGGTTATGGATAAAAAAGTTAAGTTTAAACCCATTATCAGTATTAAATTTCCAATAAAAGTCAAATATCTTCATGAAACCGATCTGATCAGATTAAAAACTTACTCTATTTACTCAATTACTTTAAGCTTCAAAAAGATTCCAGCTGTGGGAGGCTTAGACAGTTGCAAGACACTTGTACGATTCCTCCCAACGTATTAAGATAGAAGAATGTAATGACCATTCATAATTATATCTTACCTCTCTGGTTTGCGCGGAACTTCTGTCGACGTTGCTGAGTCGAGGCGGGTGTCGGCGCTTCTTCTTGAGCGAGTTGGCGGACCGTGGCCGTTTCTGTGAGCTGGTTGGTGCTGTTCCAGCCGCCTGGGCTGCCACCAGCGCTGGGTTGATACGGGGCTTGCGGGTGGACGTGCCTAAGGACAATCAAACGAGCTGCTAAGCAAATCCTCATCTGTACAGAGACTCTTCTGAAACACCGCGGTTCCGACCTCATAAAGCAAAAATCCGAATGTAATGTTCGGAATGGCAACGGCTGCTTAGAACACCATATATAAAAGTTCACCCAACAAATTATCGAGAAGAGTCATATTGTAAAAAGTATACGTATCAGAGAAGATCCGAACAAATGCAGAATAATGAAATAATGAAAAATTACGTGATATAAAATCGAAAATTCCTGTAGCAGACATTTTACTTTATTTGAATACTTTATCAAACAACGATGGTGTAGAATCTAAAAATATATTCAAACTGGAGACATTATGTAACTTAAGGAAAAAACATGCGCTGGCAAAGATCTGTGCTGCACGAACGATGATGCAACTCAACTTACACAAGTTAGATACAGAGTTCTAAAACTAAAAAACCATGCCCATATATCGTACAAAATTATCTATTACATTCTAAAATTACGTAATTGCAGCTGACACGATTGCGTGAAAATCGTCTAGTTAACTAATCGATTAATTATCACGCTGTTCATTGCTGTCTGCCTTCATCATCTTTGTATGCTAATGTATCGTAAAAACAAAGTTACAGTTGTTGTCTTACATAACGATGCTCATAACTAATTGCGTGCAAATCATTCGAGTTGGTCACAAATACAAGGAAGCAATTTATCGTCACAACCTGGTGATCAAGGTAAGGACACTAAGATGCAGTCACAACATTATTGTAAAATAATAAATGCCACAGTCAAAAAAAAGTATATTTTTCAATGAATAAAGAGTCTCTTTCAATAAAACCTCTTTTGGTCGATGGTGATCGATTGTTAATGTTTTTACTACGTTTTAAATAGATATTGTTGGTTTAAAATTGGTAACAGGTTTTTACATGTACTTTTAAATATAAAGCAAATTACAGTGCATTAACACGGTGATATGTAGCTAGGCTGAAGATCATAACAGAGGGTCGCCATGGAAATCCTAAGCTAAGGAATGAGCGCGTTGTATTTGACCGTAGTGCCCGTACCATTTAGTTTAATTATTTAAAAAAAAATGTTCGTTTTATAACAACTTTGTAGTACTAATTAATATAAGGTTCGTCGGCTTCTTTATATCCGGAAAGCATTAGAGCCAAGTTTTTGAATAAGTGTGAGTAAAAGCAGACTAAAGACATATTTATTATACATATACATAGAACTTATTTCGATATTTATTAGGCGCCGGCGACATTAAGCAGTATGACTTTATTAGTCATACTACGATATATATAAATAACAGCATACATTAACAGCCTCCGTCTACGCTTGGATGACAACAGGATAATTTAAGATAAAAGTTACTTACATATAGCTCGACCGTCTTGAATAAAATGTTTACATTTATAATAATTGTTAAATAATAATAAGTTCTAGTTTCAATATCAACGTGTATCTAAGAGAATGTTGTTTATGCGGTTATTAGCATACAGACCAGTGAGTGCCCGTTTTTTATTGACTTATATTGTTTGTAATATTTGGCATAAGTAATAAATTAATAAAGACAGAAAATATTATATCGAAAATATTGGCAACCCCTGCCGAAAATATTATATCGAAAATATTGGCTAGCCCTGCATTATTGCATAAGAGTGATTTCATAGAGGTTAAAATAAGTGGGTCTTCAGAATAACCACCATACAGATTAATTTTTCATAACATTGTTTAACAACTAAGTTTCAATGTAATAGCTCGCATCCCTAGGACGGTAAAACATTGATAGGTATAAGTAATTAGTGATCAGTGAATTAGTAATTAGGGTGAAGGAAGAGTGAATGCACCTGTGTCTGTGCAAACACTTGTGCACTATAATATATCCTGCGCAGTTGGCTGATCTCTTGTAGATTGGCCGC
>DWHQ01000955.1:0-11937 GCA_018247955.1 Eurytides marcellus marcellus | reverse complement strand
GTGCTGAACTCTGTGATATTCAGTCGATTGTGTTTTATTGATGTAACACTTAATAAATTCGACATTTTACATATTATATATTCACTACACAACTACAAAAAAATATCTGTTTTGATACTTTGAACTTTTAATGCAGGACAACGTTCAATCAAATAATAATATGAAATACGGGACTTAAGTACGGATGCAGTTGATGAATTACGAAGTGTTAAAAACTCGAAACTTTTTAAATTTTAAACAACAGGGAAAATTGACAGATTATTAAAGAGATAGGGATGGTAGAGATAGCCACTGTGCTGTTAACCTGTTATGCTGTGACACTTACAGAATTCAACATGAAATAGCAATGAGTTTTAAAAAACAAGAAGTGCCAAACTATAAGGAATGACGACACTCTTACAATGGACTCCACGTAAAGTCCTGTAATGTAATCTAAAAAAAATAAAAACCGTTAAGTTGAGAAATAAATGAACATACATTTCGACTCTCAAATAATTCTAAAAAAATAATCGGCAGTGACATAAAAGCAATGGAAATACTTTCAGTATAATTACTGGGCATAGTTATACTATTTTATAGCTTTGGATGAGGAACGCAGTGAAGAGCCAAACAGATATTTATACTGCTATGAGCAAACGTGTCGCATACCATTAGCCACACTATTTGCTCGTCTCAATCCTTACTTTAATGAAAAATTGACATCTACGTATTTAACTGTCTTAATTTGCTATTTTATTTTATATTCTGTGAGTCGGTAGTTTATAAGAGAGTTAGAGGAACCAGAAAGCGGTGTTCTTGTTAGGCGATCAACGCTACCGATAGACATTAGAGCACCAGTGAGGTTCCTACAACTTCAGCCACTAAAGTGCAGAGACACAAAATCTCACAGAAAATCGGCGTACAGTGGAAGTTTTTATGCTTCAGCATTTCGTTCGGTGAGTGAGGTTGCCGGTGGCCCATCCTCCTTCCACTTCCTCTGTCCCCCTCCCTTCCTCTTTCAAATATTCCCCCGTAAAGGCTGGCAACGCATTTGCAAGTCCTGTAATGTTATCTAATGTCCATGGGCGGCGGTACTTGCTTACCATCAGCCGAGCCGCTTGCTCGTTTGTCAGCCTACTCAATAATACTTTTAGTTCACACATAGATATAGGAGCCCCTAGTTTTTAAGCTAACTAACACACACTTTTCCTAAGCGGTAAGGCTCTTTTGTAGACTCCGGTTACGGTGGTACCACTTTATTTCCATGGAGCAATGTGTAAACACTACTGCGTTTAGGTTTAAAGGGCAATGTTGCCAGCTTATTGAATGGACAAAGAGATATAACATCTTTAATCTCTAGAAGACGAAGCCAGCGCAATACTACGCACGTTATGCGTTACTGTTCGTTTATGGGCGGGCACCTTGCTTACTATCAGTCGCGTAACCTTCACGTCTCTTTACTGTATCGTCTAAAAACAAAAAAGCAGCCAGGATAACTCCAATCAGTGCGTAAACAACCATCAGGTTGAGGATCAGAAATAATGAAACACAAGCCAGATCACAATTAAATTGATCACGACATAATCGCGTCAGTATTAACATTCTTACATCTTGTCCTTAACACCTTACATTTTACTGCGCTCTGATATTATTTGCACAGATGCTAGTAGTCATTTGAATATCGAACACTTAACATCTCTCACATCCACTGGCTAACAGATATCGCATCGAATCCAACTGGTAGGATTTATCGCGTTAATCGAGCGAATATAATATCAGATTCCGGCGCATTAGCATAGAGCAGTGCAAAAACAATTGCCCGCTGATCAGATAAACTAGCACGGGATCGCAATTTCAAACGAGGCTTCGGGCCCAAGTGTTCGTTGCCTCTTAAACAAACCAATTCGGAGCGCGGAAACATCGCGATGTTGCGATATCTACTATCTGTGATCGCCCCTATTGTTGCCAGATCCAGACCGGCCGGGACCCCTAATTGTCCGCGGGCAACGCGTGCCTTTTGTCTTCGCCGTAATTACTTTTATAAATCCACTAAGCGATTTGCATTTCACGGCGTCGATAGCATCGCCCGAGCAAAGGTTGCGACTTTGTTCCTGTTACGCTCGCTGCCGCGCTATTCTCTATTAGAAAATAATTTATGGTGCCAGCGATGGTTAGCTTTCGTATAATTACTGTGCGAGTATCCGACCTTTTGAGCTTTGTTTCGCGCCTTTTTCCGTCGCTGTTAAGACGGCGATTGTTTTGGCGGCCATTTTCATTGTTATCTTTTTAATTGACATTATGACAACATGACATTATAGACTCTTGTCTCTATGGATTTTTAAATATTTTTAAATGCGTAATAATTGTAAAATAATATTAAAATAAATTCAGCAGCAACAACACAGGAATAGAAAATTTTTATTAAGTTCAGTTTTATTTATGAACAGTGTAGTAATTTGATAGGCAACAGATACAGAAACTACATACTAAAAATAAATAAAAAATAATAGGTTTTTCCTTCGACGGTAAAAATGTAACCTATTGCATTCAGTCCAAAAAATTACTACTTTAAATAAGAAATCTCGTTACGTATGACATACCTTTAAATTTGCTTTGACACCTCAGCTGGTCGATGATGCTGGTGAGACGGTGACCAGCGCCCTTTACTTCATCCTCGTCTGTCTCCATCTTCACATGCACTTCACTTTGGCACAATTCATTCACTGTATTAACGCACTCGGTTTCCATGGACCCACTTGGGTTATCGTTTTCTACAGGCTTTCGGTCGTTATTTAAAGTCGAATCGGACATGTTTTCCTAGTAACTTGAGAAATCGGAAAGAAACTTTATTCTAAAAACTTGCGTATTAAATATAAAACGAATAAGTGTTTTTAATTCTGCAATATTTTATAAAGGTGAAAAAACTGTTTCTGTGAACTAAAATGACGTCTGGTAAGGATTAGAGTTTTTTATCGCAAGGTTCAGATTAAATTTTTAAAGTATCATTTCAGTGTTAAAGTTATTTTTATTATTGTGAATTAATCAATTTTATTTTTATAACTAGATCACAAGACAATTTCGCTTATATAAACCATGTTTCAGCCTTATTGATTCGGCTGTATTGAACGGTACAGTATGATTATGTGTTCAAAGTGCAAAGATCAGAATCCGTCGAATGACATTTAACAGAATGCAAAGTATTCATATCACAGAATCCTTGTATAACATTTTAAATACTTAACGAATGTTTATCTTGGGCTAATAAATTTGTTTTCAGATTTCGGTTTAAGTAATAAAAGATAAAGTTTATGCGTATTATTTCAATACATGTATGGTGTGAATGGGTGAACTCATCCTATCCAATAAAACCTCGCAAATATTTTAGCAATGGGATCTGATGAAAAAAATTACTTTTTAAACTTTTAATTATTATTTTTCTATTGAAATAAGTTTTAAAATTGGTCTTTATCATAGCATCGATTCACGAATGTTTATTTGTTACGTGGTATAAATTTAATTGCACCCAGTAACATGTCATGTTTAAATCTTCTGTAAACTAAACCCCGTGAATAATTATCATCACAAAAATCTTATCTTGACACAACTGTTTAATGTAGTTTTTTCAACATGAATTTCTTTATCATAGGAATTAAAAATAAACCTACTCCAGCTAATAATAAACGTTATTTCAACGAAAAGGCCATTGAGTATTTGATAAGGCTCGGCATTTCCTTGTTTGCGCTCTCAAAGGAATCCCTGAGTGTTACGAAAAACTAACCGAATCAAATACAACACCAACCGTAATACTATACTGTACCACACCAACCAGATCTGCAGCACTTCCATCCAAGGAAATTTGATCACAGCCAATAGAATCTCACAGTTTCACCGTAAAAAATAGCCAAGTACAGTTAAAAAGGTAAAATCAACAGGTACGGTGACGGTACAGCGGTTATCACGGCGCTCAACTGATAACTGAGGTGTCAGGTCAAACGAGCAAATGGGGCGGCACCTAGGTACGTACCGGCCGATAAGAGGCGATAAGGGGCTCTTAACCTTCCTGCGGTGGCACTTAGCATGAAACCGTGTCATCGGGAACGAAGGATGCCGCCTATGGAGTGCGCTCTATGTCCATCCGATAAAGCAATAAGCGACGACGCGGTGACACTCCGACAACATTCAACCGCATGGATGTAAGTTTCAAGTAAAATACTTTTTATGTCGGTACCAAAACAATCTTTTGAACAGCAACTGCAGCGAAGATAAAATTAAAGACATTGACGCATAAAATAGCTTCGTCTCGCAGACACGCGATGTATGTGAATAAAATTACAACTGTAATAAAGTTTTCACGGCTCTAAATTCAAAGGTCACAGATAACAGTTCGCTGAATAAGTTAGGTGAACAGGATGTACAGTTAATGTGAGCATAAATGAAATAAACTTCACACATCTCTAACTTAAGGAGTTTAAGAAACGTATCAGACGCCGAGTCTCGAGTCAATCATGCTCAAGTTGTGAAAAAATGTGAGAGTAGCTCACAGAGTAAAACAAAGAGTCTCAGAGAGTAGTTCAGTTGTAGTAGTCCGGTGCAAAGGACCGACGATACAAGCGTCGGAGGGAGGCGAATCAATCGATGTGGTTGATCGGAGGTGTCACAGAGGCGTAGGTGAGCGCTGTTGGCGACCGGTCACGCTGTCGTGACTGCAGATAAGGCGATAAGGCGCGATGATAGCGGACCGCGAGTCGCACGGCCGCGGACAAAGGAAAGCCGTATCGGCTTCGAGGAAACTCGCTCGATAATGCTGTTTTTCGCTCACGGTCGCACTGACGTTAGTTCGACATGTTGCGTATTTATCTGTGTCGAAAAACAGGGAGGTCTTCCAGACTTTTCTAGAAATGCATGTGAGATTTAATGTAGGTAGATATTCTAGACCATAGATTCCCAAAGTGGTCTATATAGACCCCCAGGGGTCTATGACAACTTGCAAGGGGTCTGTCAGCGAAAAAAAATTTGGGGGTAACATACACTGATAGTGTCTATTTACTTACATTATATAAAGATTACAGTATAAAACTTAACATGTGTTTTTACTTTAAGTTTTTAACACTAAACTTCACTACAGTTCAAAATTTAAAAAAAATCAATATCAAATAAGTATACCAAAGGGTCTACCAAAAACCGAAAAACATGGCAAGGGGTCTGCGACACAAAAAAGTTTGGAAACCTCTGTTCTAGACTATTATGGGGATACACGTGCGTTTACTTTACAGAGATTTTATAGACAATTTCAGAGATACATTTGAGATTTAATATTTCAACCTGTCTACACAATAAGGCGATTAAATATCAGCAGACATACTATACTTATAATATTTGCAATACCTAAAATATTAGCATAATTGGCAACAATCAGAGAACGTGAACAAATCGTAGTCATCGCATATGATTGTAAACAATGCCTCTTAGCAAGTTACTGCTTAAAATGGAAATAGTATTGTTTTAATACAAGATTAACTTGGAATTACTAACTTAAATACCCTAAATGGTTATCTTTTAGGGTTTTGTAAAACACACTCTTCCTTATAGCATATGGAAAAACTACTGCAGATGTCATTGTAGGCAATTATAAAATATGTCGATCTGTCCTAACAGAAAAACTTTACCTCAGGGGTGCTGAAACGGTCGATCGCGAGTGCTTTTTGCATAGTCATGAAATTCTGCCACGTCTCCATATATACTTATAACTGCGCCACAATACACCCGACCTACCTAGATGTCATCTAGGTAGGTCGGGTGTATTGTGGCGCATCCTGCGTCACATATTTCCAGATCATTTCAACATCGATCGGAGTCTTTTCTAAATAATATTCTTTATTTAACTTACAGAGGTTAATGAAAATCTTTCTGCAACTAACACATCGTGTGTTGACGATTATTCCTGTCATTTCATTCAATCAATTTTCAGTAAAACATATGTGATTTTCTGTACGTATTTATTATAAGAAAAACATAAAGTATTTAGAGATAACTAATAAAAACCGTAATGCTTTTACTGTGTGCCATTTTTTTAATTTACTATGATCAAATATTATTAAGTGTACTAACAAAAATTGAGAATGAATATATATTACCAAGCGCTTGCTTTTAACTCAATATACACGACGAACTTGAATCGAAATCCCGACGCCGACACATATTATAGTTTTAATGTATTCCTACACTACAAAATAGATTATAATCGACCCTATAACTGCCTCCGTGGCCTAGTGGTTTAGGCCTGCGCTTTACAAAACGTAGGTCTTGGGTTCAAATCCCGCGGACGGCAATGACTTTATGTTATTGTTTCTTAGGTTAGGGCATTAGGGGCTGATCACCCGATTGCCTGAAAAATAAGAAAATCCTTGCATCGGATGGATATGTAAAAAGGTCGGTCCCGGCTTCTTGTTCAAACCATCTAACGGTGGCTTGGAAGATTCGTTATTAAAAGGTCGTTTTAATGTCACCGCCTATGCGTCTGACCTCTCTCCGGTCGTGTCGGTTATGTCTGCCCTGGCTGTCCCATCGAGCTATGAGAGTAAAGGTGTAGTGCAGTAAGTGCAACTTTGTCTGCGCAAATGCTGATTTGTTTTAGATCGGCCGCCATGACTGGAATCAGTGGAGAGGGAACGAACACGAGTTATTATTATTGTAATGTGTTTCAATCCCCTCGACTTTGCGACGTGCTTGTCATCCAGAGATAAACACAATAAAATGTTACCTTTACTTTGGGCATGTTTTCTGTGAGACCTTAGTACCTCAATGAACAATCTAGTCTCTGAAACGCTCTGCCATATTTGTACATGACATAAGATCGTTCTTATTAAAGAAGTAATGTTCAAGCAGCAGTAGCCGTATTCCGGTTGAAGGGACAATGTTTTTACAGAAAATACTGACCTAAATATATCTCTTGAGGATCGGCATTAAATATTCTAAACAGACTAACTTCTAGAAGAAACGCTGTGTAGCACTGGGCTGTTATAGACAACAGTGTCGTTGACTATCAAGCCGATTTGCTTGTTAAATTCTATTAAAACAAGATTTTTCCCATTCGAGTTTCTTTGTTCCGTGATGCATACTTACTGTAAAGTGGTGGAACAATTTACCTCCGTCCATCTTTCCGACCGATTACGATATGATTGTCTTCAAGGTAAAAATGAATCAGCGACCACTAAGCTGGTACGTTTCCTATCTTAAACACGTGGCCACATACTTAAGACAGCTCTCTAAAGAGATAAAGAAGGTAAAAGGTCATGCATCGTTAGCATTTTAACTAATTCCTCTTAATTGACAATATACAAAAAAGGGACTGTAAAAGGTAATTATGTCTTTACTAATACAGTAAAAGTTTTTATCTTATCTTGACTGACGTTGATGCTTTTAGCCTATGCGGCTCTATAAAGCTTCATCGGATCACCAATAAAAGTTTTTGTTTTGTTATATTTCGCTTCGAAAACACCGGAACAATAATGTACGGAATGATTTCGACACTATATATTCCTCGAAACGCAGAGTTAAATAACCTAATTTATGCCATAAACATTACTAAACAAAAGAACAAAAAACAACATGGGTGCAGTGAAGCCTTGGGTGCAACAAGGGAGTACAACAACATGAGTAAACCTAGTAGAAAACAAGCTGAAGTCGTGTGTGATAATAACTCTTACTCTATTCTTTTGCATCCTCTGACCGCCCCTAATATTGTACCGATTTTAGAATGTCTTATATTTGTTAAAAAAAGTAAATAAGGATCGCGGAAATCCATGGGAGAAACCTATATCCAACAGTAGACGTCCATTGGTAGACAACGACGACGACACAAATGGAATTAAGAAAATCTTGTAATAGATAAAATATAATAGAAATCCTTGACATAAGCCTGAATTAAATAAATTGAAAAAAAAATCATCATTGACACTACGCAATAATATATAGAAAGACGTGATGTTACTTGACTTATATGTATAAATCCCTTTATTGAAAGCATATTATAAGCACAAAGGAATAAGTGTTAGCTAACGTTTACTATGAGCTCGATAATGGAAATTAAAAGCTTTATGCTAATCACGCAACCGTTTATAACATTAACAATGCCCTTTTATTGCAGCTAGAAGTTCCGATGCGTGATTCCTTTAACCCACGATGCACGTTCTAAAACATTCTTAGTTTTAAAAGGGTATCGGAAAACCAAATTAAATTATTATATATATATATAGATACAATTCCAAAATCTTCTGATTTTTACATTTATAACTTAATCAATTTAAATCTAGGTGTCGTATCTATGTTTCGTGCACGATATATACAGGTAATATGGTTTTTAAACTGGATATAACATTGGCCGAATGTAAAAACTTATACAACTATACTGTCATTAAAAATTTAAAAAGGAAACCAGTAGCGGTTGCCTTAGACAGATGTTGAAGCTTTTTCCTTTTTCTCATAACACATTTGGGATATACCCAGTGTAAACTAGCCATAATTGAACGATAGCCACCTATGAAGAACGATTTATTTTCGATAGACTCCATTGATCTTGTCTTGATTGTAATATAATCTTAAAGGTATTTACCATTCGGATAAGTTAATAAACTAATTAATAGTGATAGTTAAATGTAAACTAATTAGTTTACATTTAACCATTATCATTAGTAACTCATTACAGCCATTGTTTCCTTAGAGAATGTTTTTAAAGTATAGACTATTCATATCTGAAAGATATTTATATTAAGGCTACAGAACGCCTTTAAATAAACTTTTACTATAATAAATACGAAAGTATGCCTTACTTCAAATCAGCAGAGGAGTACGACTTGGTATAGTTCTTGGGGCAAGAACAAATTTTGGTCCAGAATGTATATCGGCTACATATTATTCCAAAAAATGATTATACGCAATCAATAAACCTAACGTGAGCGACCCGCGGGCCGTCGACACAGATAAGACTAGTATCCTAATAAACTGTCAACGACAAATTAAACCTCCTGATAGAGCATAATTAATTATTGTAAAATTAAAAAAAAAATCATGTATTTGTCGACACGTTTCGTGAAATGTCATGTATTTAATTTGATTTTAAATTAACTACCTACAATTTTCGCGGTCACGGGACAGATCTTCTATTCAACGATTAACGAATCTAATCCGTACTGGTTCACACAGTACCATCTAGTGTTTACGCGAATGTAATAGATTATTAAATAAAACATAATTAAGGATTCGTTCCGAATAACTCACCCATGATAACGAGACAGTATCCATGAGACTATACGAATTAATTTAATAATGTATGATATTATTATTACAGCAAATTAATAATTTTACTTAAATTTGCGTAACCGGACTAATGTTACTGTCATAAGAGTTAATGTTAGTTAAACGTCTGGCCTACAAGGTATTCGCGCTAAAGCTATTTTTATAAAAGAGGTTTTAGTGAAGCAAATCGAGCACCCTAATTAAAATTCGGACGGGTCCTATTCGATCGATTATACGGGGCACGGGCCCGGCGGCGACGAATTTAAATGACCAAAAATCTGCATTTCGCTGCTCGGCCGCTCGAGTTTTTTTTAGTGAAATTGCGAACAGGCCTTGATGTGTTTTATCTGCATATAGCGTAATTAGGAAAAGTCGGAAACGTGTAAGGAGGTCATGCGTAGACTGTTTTTACTTTAGTGTTATACATAAAAAGCAGCAGGTGGCATGTAAGCTGGTATATGGACTTCACTCGTTCTTACTTACATTCTATACTTATATAATCGAGATGGTGGCTGTATGTTTGTTACCTTATAACTTAATTGCAGCCGGAGAATAATCAAGAAAACATATACCGATGGGTACATGGCTCTTTAACTTAATATGTAATAAAAATATACCTACTGTATTTTAGGGAACACGCCGATGTGTCTTCAAATTTCAAAGTCAAATGAAAAACTATACCGCTAGCGGAGATATCGCGTAATAAATATACAGAATAATCATTTAAAAATTAAAGTACATATAATTTTATACGATTAAGTTAATTCAATAATAGATATTGCATAAAACAATTCAATTATTCAATAGCATAATCATTTATTTGGTAAGTAGTTGAAAACGAGTGAAATAAAATAACTCGTTACATTTCACCGTTTTCTCGGTCCAGGCATAAATAAAGATACACACGTTTTAATTGCAATCATGAAAAAGGCCCAACCAGATTTTTGCGGACGCCCAAAAGCAATTCCAGGAACATGCTGATGTTATAACCGATTGTCATTTGCTCACCACTTGTTGAACTCGTTTGACCGTTGAATTTCCTTTTTTTACGTAATAAGTGACATTGCTGTTGTATGTTTTCGAAGTTTCCTTAAAGTCCCGTTGGAGTCATTATATGTGATGAAACGGGAAACTTTATCAACATAACAGATGTTTATTTATATATTTAGTTGGCAAAAGCACAAGCTGTTTACCTTATGACGACGAACAGTTTTGACTTTCATAAGTGCTTGAATAAAGCAATAGATGCTTTAGCTTGGCAATATGCTGGTATTCTGAGGACTGTCGAACTTATTCAGACAAGCTGCTTGTCAAAAGCTGGATCGTCCTTGCAACGGCTACTGCAGGGCCCCAGAAAAGTCTTTTTTTATGGACTAGGGGGCAAACGAGCATGCAGTTCACCTGACGGTAAACAATCATCGCTGCCCATGGATATTCGCAATATCACAGATCTTGCAAATGCGTTGCCTGTCTATAGGTGGGAATTTTTAAGGAAGAGGTAGGCCACCGGCCGCCTTGCTCACCAGACGAAACGGGGAAGTACAAATACTTCCACTTCACGCCGATTTTCTGTGAGATCGTGAATCTTACCCGGTTCGAGCCGGCCCATTCAGCAATAGCGGGAACTGCTGCGTGGCTCTACCACCGTTAAAACTCTTATAACGCAATCTAATATTTCAATTAAATTTTCATGACGTTTCAATGCATTGCGTTCAAGTCATTAGCTTTCTGATACTTACTCCCTACAGATAACGCAATGGTTTAAATCACTTCTTTAACTGCTATTTCGCGTTATATTATGAACACACTGAACAATAATTTATGTGATCCACAAAATATCATCGTAAAATTGTAAATTTATGAACTAAGGAAACATAGTTATTATATGAACTGCATGTAATAGACACTTACAATTCCTGTTTATCCAACTTCCTTAGCTTCTTTGATAAAACATCATTGACATTATATACAATAAACTTTTTGAAATAATGTGTCCTTTCTGCTAGTAACAATGCAAAGGTCAGATAAACAGACAGGAAATGGCAACTCAACTGCGTTCAATTTCACCCTTTATGCACAAACACCTGTCACCGTTCTAAAGAAACTTTTGCACTATGGCGGTTTTTAAATTTCTTATCAACAGTAAATTGAAAGCAATATATGTTTGACGCCGTGAAAATTTTAATTCATAACATGAGAAGTTCGAACTAAATTACTGTACTATGTTTTTTTTTTCTTGTTAAAGTAATTGGGGCAAGGGCGTGGTTATGTGCTTCTGAGTGCGATCACGTATGACAGCTTTTGGAATGAACGAATAGTTTTTTAAGTTTAATATATTTGAACAATATTAAGGTGCTACGTTCAACATACGTGAGAAATAAAGCGACGGGACGAGCAAATCATACGTCTAATGGTAAGCAACACGCTTGCCTGTAATAACATAGTGCCACACATTTTTAGGGAACAAACTACACCATCTTATCTTGACTGACGTTGATGCTTTCAGCCTATGCGGCTCTATAAAGCTTCATCACATCACCGAATTCGTGAAAATGCTAGTTTCCACGAATTGGATAGACCCCGCGTTCTGCGGGGTCACGCATGAGGACATGCGTGTTGTGTCAAAATTTTAATTTTAATGTTATTTAAAATTGAGAGATTGTC
>DWHQ01000954.1:0-11937 GCA_018247955.1 Eurytides marcellus marcellus | reverse complement strand
CACTTCCAGTAGTTAATTTACAACAAGCGTATTTCATTTTTAATACTATAAAGTTATTTCAAAAATTTTTTAGAAAAACTTCAATAGGTAAATGTACAGTGGCTTGAACTCGGAGCCTCTGCAATGCGTTGCGATTCAACTCTCACCTTGATACCACTAGGCCAATGTGTCACTTATGTGTGGTGTCAAAAAACGCTATACTTATTATCTCGCAGCAGTTTGGGTAAATTGTTTGAAGGTAAAATAAAAACACAATTACGATTACAATACGCTTAATACACAATTAACACTATAACAAAGCACTTAAATGTGTTAAAAGACATATAACAGACAAGTCACTACTATATCTTTCACGTCACTAAAGTATATTTGTAACCCGTAATTGAAATCCACCAAAATAAAATTAATTAAAAGGTCTTTGTGTCTTTCACTGTGTGATTAACATTATCAGGTTCATATGCAATAAAAGCTCTTCATTAATCATCAATATTCAATATTTTCAAAGCGCTAATAATTTTAGGGACTAATTATTATTTGTGAATTTTCGCCGCAAAATTATAAGAGTATAAAGAGTTCTGATCATTTTCTCTATTTTCCTCTTTATCAAACTTTGCAATGTATTAAAGTGTTTAAGTATTTAAGCGATGTTTCTGATTTCATGGTTAATTTTTAACATTTATTTAAATTTTTTGATGTGGAAGCTTAGAGAGACCTGAATACGGGTAAAAAAATAAAACTTTTCAAGGCAATTATTATTACAATGATTAGAATTTACACAATTGTCTTTATAAAGTCTATTGCAATTGACAAATAACCTACAAAATAATTGCTTAAGTTCTTTTAATTACTTAACAAGTCACAATAAGACAAAAAGCCATGATGTAGTTGAAATAATTAAAAAAGTTTACCCACTACCGACTTTCCTACTGTTTGTTTTCTTCTGTAATCTAAAAATTACTCTAAATTACAATCCTTGCACTATCCAAGAACTTCGACGCCATAACACGTTACCTAATCGAATAATGTTACAATCGGTAATCGAACCGTAAACAACACCTTAAAATAAACAAGGCACAAAAGCGTGTCCATAGGCGGAACATTAACTATCAAGAGCTCCTTGCTTACCTCCGGTTCGATAAAGAAAATACGAATCAATGTCATATATTTAAAAAAAAGAGAAGATATAACCTGTAGTTTAGTGATACCCCGGCACAAATAGTGAAAAAACTTTCGAGATGATAGCAATGGTACAATATGTTTATCGCGTTTTACGGTCATGAAATTTAGCAACAGATATTAAACAAATATATATCCTATAAAAAACAAAGTTTCTTTATAAAGCCAAAAGGTCAAAATCGATGGAAAAAAATTAGATCATCCATGAATCCGAATGCTTTATGTTGAATGTGGTCAAGTTTTGAACCAACACGCATGTCCTCATGCTTGACCTCGCAAGACGCGGGGTCTATCCAATTCGTGGAAACCTGCATTTGCACAAATTCGGTGATCCGAAGAAAACTTTATAGAGCCGCGTAGGCTAAAAGCATCAACGTTAGTCAAGATAAGATAAGATGAATGTGGTCAAAGAATGATTAGGAAAGTATTAGGGTGTACAAATCCAGAGATGAAAACAGAACTTCATGTTTAGCAGTACGTACGCTTCATAAAGTAGAAAGCTTTGCATTGGGAATTTCGTTTTACTGTAAACGTCATTGAAGTCAACTTGAATTTCTCTATTAAGTGGCTAACGGTACCAATTTGTCAATGCCAAGAATTTTAACGATCTGTGTCTTTCACAACCAAGTGAGAGAAAAAAAAGTAAAGTTACGATGAAAGGTATCTTAGCACTTAACACAAGAAATTGTGTTTTCTAGGGGTTTAATCAAATAAAATTTAATCAGATCCGAAACGACTATTTGCTTAACAAAGGCTCGAATTCAGAGACATTTTATTCTCACACTCAATGACTTGAATCTGGGAAATTATATTTACCCCGACGGGATATGAAGCAACAACTAATTGATATGAAGAAAAAGGCCCGGAGATTGTTGGTAACGTCTTGACTAAAAATATTAAATTATCACCGCATTACTTGCATATTAAATAATTTAATAACAACCATCTAATTGTTGCCTTTTTAGTGACGACAAAATTAATCTATATCTTCGTATAATTTATCTTTTTTCCAGCCGTTGTTTTTAGTTGAGTAAATCACGCAATAAAAGCATTTAACTGGTACTTTAAGGAAAATTACAATGGGAAAATTGTAAGAAACAAGGCAATATTTTGCAAGGCTTGAAATTGTTTTATTGTAAGGTTATAAATTGGTGACTTAAAGCTTTACTAGGCAGCTTAGGAGCAAACACATGGAATTATAACTAAGATCACCGAGCCCATTCCCTTAAAAGTTGACTCAGCGCTTGTAACTAAGATCGCTAGAATAATTTTATATAATATATAATATATTTATAAGCAAAGATGGTCCAGATCTTCACTTGCAAATAAATTACGTTAGCATTAGTATCGGGAGAAGCGAATCGGCTGTTGTTTTTTTTTATGCAGTACTCTGACAAACGAGCAAACGGCTCACCTGATGGTAAACGATTACCGCATTTACAAAATTATATAAATTGCAAATGCGTTGCCAGCCTAGAAGTGAGGGGCAGGGAGGAGGAATGAGAGCGACAGAAGAAGAGAGAGGGAACGAGAAGAAGGAATGAGAGCGAGGGAAGGGGAGAGGAGTAGGAAAGAAGGGAGGAGATGGAGGCAAAGGTATGGGGAAAGTGAGAGGAGCAGGGGAGAGAGAGGGGATGGGCTACCGGCCACCTCACTCACCGGATGAAACACGAAAGCAAAAACACTTCCACTTTACGCCGATTTTCCGTAGTACTTATCCGCTTCGTGCCGGCCCATCCAGCAGCGGGAGTATCTGCGTGGCTCTACCACCGTTAAGCTGTTATCGGGATGTAATCAGATCGAAATGTCAATTAGCCGAAAAATCCAGATTGCAACGTCTTTTAACGTAAACAACGCTGGGGCTGGCTTCAGGAAGGCTGTTTGATAAGTATCTATATTCTAAATGTATTAATACCACCGGCCGAAAATATTTATATGACCGTTTTAAACAATTTTTAAGAGGCGGAAAAATTAAAATAAAAAACAAGCATTCTTTTGATTAAACGATGATTCAGTTAAAGCTTGAACTTTAAATTGTTAAAATGGAAAAAGAACAGTATCAGTCTATAATTCAATTCCTGTTTTTGTTTCTTGACCGTACACGAAACGTGGATTTATCACTACACCCCGGAAATGAAAGAATAGAAATAAATCAGTACCAGAACCCTACACCAAAAAAGCAAAAACCGTCCCATCGGCCGGAAAGGTTATGGCAACCGTTTTTTGGGATTCACAGGGCATTATATATATTGACTACTTACAAAAAGGGAAAGCGATAACAGGGCAGTACTATGCCAAATTATTAGATATATTTAACGCTGTGTTGAGGGACAAACGACCCCATTTAACGAAGAAAAAAATACTTTTTCATCACGACAACGCATCAGCCCATTTGTCCAGAGTTTTGGCGGCTAAATTAACACAGATACGCTACGAACTCCTATTCTCCAGATTTAGCCCTATACAAATTAAGCGATTCGAATTAAATGACGAAGTCTTTGCTGACGCTTGGCTTTAATGACTTTCAGAAATCATATTTATTAGACGGTTTATTGAAGCTTGAATATCGGTGGAACAAATGTAAAGAGTAAAAAAGTTGACTCTGTAGAAAAATAAATGCATACGCGTATATGTATGTTACATACCAATCGCCCGTGCGTCATAAAACGCGTGCGCGTTTAACGTGAGGTTGTTGAGCCTTATTTATTAATCTCATTGTAATAATAAGGACAGGTGGTTGGGACAAACAGTAAGAGAAGCTGGTTTGTCCAAACGACAGTCATCGACGAACTTCTAGTTTTATATTTAGTTTGAATATGAATGCGAATAAAAAATTTAATCCTCGCAAAAAGTTATCCGCAATAACCGTCTTATTTATAAAATGTACTAAAGGCCCACCTACAGTAATTTAGAAAAAGTGTTTTCGTAAAAGCATTATAGCACTAAGCTGTTCTATAAACCTATTACAAAGTTATAGAAACCAGAACCCTACTATAACAGTGATGAAGGTAAAAGGCCGACTTGCTACAGTTGATTAATAATTAAGTAAAGAAATCTACTAGTCAAAGAAAATCTACTAGCAGAATACAACAAGTGCACGGTGCCACACCAAAGCTTACACTCCCTTGACGACTTCTCTTATCTTATATCGATTGATTATAAAAAATATCTTATCTTATTCGCTTTTAGCCTATGCGGCTCTATAAAGCTTCATCGGGCACCGCAAATCGGTTTCCCGTGGGAATCCTAGTTTCCACGGGATGGATAGACCCTATTACTGCAGGGTCACGCATAAGGACATGCGTGGGATTAAATTAAATTTTGGGTATGTCGCCTACGAGACGTCGGGAGATAGTATGACAAACAAACTCTCAACAGCCGTCGACTGTTATTGATGAATCGGTAGCTGGGGGGCAGTAAGAACCGCCCCGGAACGCGGGCGTACCTAGTGTACGCGGTGTTGGTTCGCCTAGCGCTAACACGAGTACGACCTATGATGTGTTGTGGAAAATCCTACTTGAATGTGTAGCGTGGGTTGACTAGTCTCCGGCCGGTGGGTCCGACTGACCGATTACCCCTTCCTACTCATCCGGATCGAGCAGGCCGTTCCGCGGGCGACAAAGCCTGCAGTCGCTGCAGGTCGACGTTACGTTGGTACCACCCGGTACCGGTTGCCGAGCTGATAAACTTATTCTGCACTACTTGAAGTTTATGGAAGGTCTGCAAGTTGACGTGCGCGAATGCAGGGCATACATAGGACATAATCGGCCTGATGCATGTCTTGAACAATAAAAGTTATGTCTTAAGAACATTTTAGTTTTGCGGTTTTGCAAAGAGCTTAGCCGCCCGGAGACGTACGGGGCTCTGTTACGGACAGCGGCGATATGCGCGGCATACGTGAGTCTGAAGTCGAGAGTGACTCCTAGATATTTAGTCTTCTTTTCCCATAGGATCGATCGGTCGTAAAGGGTAATTTGGCCCGGGTCATGCCTACGTAACTGGCGGCGACCCCTTATTTTATTAATGGGACGGACTCCCGTGGTTCTTTTACGAGAAAAGAGAATGGCGACACTTTTGTTTGGGTTGACGTCTATCCTCCAGAGCCTGAACCATTCGCCTTGGCTATCGGCCGTGGCTTGGAAGCTTGGTAGAGAGATGAGTCTAGGGGATCTGCTAGAGCAGTAGAGGGCTGTGTCGTCCGCGAAAAGCGCGAGTTCCACGTGGAGTGGTCTGGGTATATCGCACGTATAGAACGAAAAGAGGATCGGCGAAAGTACTGGCCCTTGAAGGACACCTGCCCTGTGGGATCGTCTGGAGGAGAGGGTGCCCTCTGCTCGATAGCAAAAAGAACGATTCGGTAGGTAGGCTCATATGATATTAATGAGTCTGTCTGGCTCACCAAGTAGGAACAGCTTGTAAGTTAAGCCATCGTGACAGACTTTATCAAATGCCTTTGCGACATCGAAGAACAGAGCTCCCGTGCTCTGAAGATGGGTAAAACTTTCACGGATGTGCTCCGTGAGGCGGTGCACCTGGAGAGTGCACGAGTGTTCGGGCCTGAAGCCGAACTGCTCGTTTGGGATAAGGTCATAAGAAAATATATAATGTTTTAACCGCTTGACTGTAATACGCTCATAGAGCTTCCCCAGTGAGATGAGGAGACTAATTGGACGGTAACTAGCGGAAAGGTTTTTGGACTTACCCGGTTTGTGAATCCCTATGACAATGGCCTCCTTCCAGTCGTCCGGAAAGGAGCAACTTGAGAGAAGGACATTGAAGATGCACACCGTTAAGTTAATGACTGGACCTGGGATTTTTTTAACGTTGAATTAGTTTTCTAACCCTTAACGGTGGTCTGAGCCTTATATACAAGTAGCAAAACAAGTTGAGTAGTGAGGAGAGTGGGGTTATCGAACGATGCGCTCGGTGGCGTGAGCAGTGCACCTGTTGCTTACTACAATATTATTGCCAAGTGCATTTGATGACGCAGGCGCCGTCAAATGTATTTTGTTTAGTTTAATAGCTAATTGCATTGTGATGGAAAAATTTTGATACAAGAACGAATTAAAACGACAAATTTACTCATGGAAGGTTTATGGAACGGTTATAAATAAATCATTTTACGGAAAGTATCATAAACTTATAGAGCAACTTTACTAATGAATCGTTAAAACCTTCAATAAGCATTTTAATGAATAAGACCGTAAATATCTAGACTTCTGATATCTTATCAATTTTTTAGTTTAAAATAAAATAAAATTAAAGGTTGAAATTGAAAGATTTAACTTTTCATAAAAACAATTTATTTATAGTACGCACATGTTAGTATAAAATTGGATTGATAAAGATATCGAATGTCATTTAAAAATTCTAAAAGAAATGTAAAAAGTTCTTTTAAAGAAATGATATAATAAACCCACACATTTTAATTGAAAATAGAGTCCAAGTATGCTTGCTGCTAAGCACGCTTAATCATGACACAGTGCCACTTAGGATTTTAAACTAAAACCCTGGATGACTCAGGGCTGCCATTGCTCAGAAAGTACTTATAATAGTAATAGTAATATTATACTTTAAAAATATATATGAATATTTCTCCAGGACTACATTCTATATAGAAGTGATACAAATCAAAATATTTCTGATTGTAAATTTATATCCAAAAAGAAAACGCTGCAGATATCAGTATTACAAACTAAAAATACTCCGCATTTCGTTGTATTTTAATTCCATTTATCTTATCATTTGTTAAATGATGAAAATTTACGTTAATTGCAAAAACAATCGAGGCAAAAATTAAAGAAAGAGAAAACTATCTCGTTATGTCGAAAATCACACAACCAAACTTAAACTTTTAGTCTGTATTTTTTTTTTTGTAAAATTTCGGCCGAAGAGGAATATCAAGAAATACAAATTGATGAGTTTCTGCTTAGAGAGACCCTTCCTTTTTTATGGCGACATTCGCGTAGCTACGATGAGAATTCTTGGTGGCGTAATATCGAGCGATAGAGTTTATCCTATTGGCACATCGCTTTCAACATTATAAGGCACACGTCTATGGAGTACTCTTCTCATCTCGGGACTAGGATATTACCTGTTCGTTTCCTTAACTAACTTGAAGATTCCGTTGTCGTACCTGTTCATTTCATTGACTAACTTGTAGATTCTGTTGTCGAACCTATTCATTTCATTGACTAACTTGTAGATTCCGTTGTCGAACCTGTTCATTTCATTGACTAACTTGTTGATTCCTTTGTCGTACCTGTTCATTTCATTGACTAACTTGTAAATTCCGTTGTCGCAAGCAGTATTTCATCAACGTCCTCGTTTACTGTCAGATAAACTGCTTGTTGTTTTGTCTTCCACTCCATTAAAAAAAAAAATTCGCTCGATATTTACTACCCAGATATTCAAAGTAATTATTAAGGCCTGCACGTGCACCTATGTGCAAGACAATATTTTAATATGCCTATCCGTCTAGGACTATATATATTTAGGATAAGATAAGAATTATTTAACTTACTTACATACAAAGTAATTTATGCGCATACCTGTATAAGTAATGTGAGATAACAAAGATTATTCCGAAAGAATCAGGAGGTATCAAAGATAAAAGGGAGAGTAACTCGTGTTTCTCTTTAATGAAAGTTGTATCAAAATATTCCTTATATTAAACATTACGTTTCACCTGCTTACATTCAAAAAGTCTTTTAAAAAATCTTATTGAAGCGTAAACAGGCATATTCACTTATTACACTATTTTTCTTTTAAAGTTATGAAAGTGAAATAAGCGTAAAATAACATCTTTCAAAGACACTTATATCTCACCACTTTGTTACGTTATTATAAATTACAATCTTGCAGTGATTAACATTCTGTAACTCATTGATCGTCATTAAAAAAATAAAAAATAAACTTCTGTCCTTTCCCTCCGAGTGAGTCAATCGGAGCACTTAACAAAGTACTTTAATAAAATCTAATTACTGTGGCCTAGTACGCAACTAATAAACTAGCGGTGACAAATGAAATTTGCTTCCAAATCTACACTGAATCCGAGGCATATTTAACCAGCAGCTAAATGTTACTCAATACGGTGACAGAAACGGTGTAGTCAGGACGTGCCGACCGCGACCAAATAGCCCTCGATACAAAATGGTATCGTGCTGAAAATACCATTGCAGAACATGCGTAACGCACAATTCGAATGAATGCAAATAAACGCTGTCGTCAATTTTTAAAGTGCATCGCTGCGTATCGTAGAGTTAGGCAAAAGAAATTTTTGAGTTCTGTGCCAAAAAACTTTTAGAGGATGGATGAAGCTTTCGCACACCTCGAGAGTACGGGAAAGAAGCATAGCAAGAAAGCCTTAGTGCCTCCAGACGGTGGCTGGGGCTACCTCGTGTGTATCGGCGTAGGATTCACATTCGTAAGTCGCTTTAAAAGCTATACCTATATGACATTTATTCGTATTGATTAAATACCAATTTTGTAACTGGTTGTTTATGTCTTGTTTATTTATTTAAAAATTAAAACATTGGGTCAGTCATATATTCTTGTCGATCACTTTCGGGCGTAAATTGATAAATGAAAAATTTACACAAAAGAGTGGTTCTATTTTTTTTAATAATATTTTTTATTTTATTGTAATTAAGACTTAAAGATATGTGTATTCGGAAAATGTAAAAAAGATTAAATTTGGAATACGCGAGTGGCAAATATTTAGAAGAAGATTTTTCTCAATACCGAATTTTTCAAAGCACCACGACTAATAATTTAATAAAACACAAAACTTGCTACCCACAGTATCTACCATAATAGTTTCCTAGTAATCATAAATATTTCTACTGACGTATTTTGGATCCGTCCAACGCGATTTTTAATTTTAAATTTTAAATTTAAATTTATTCGAATCGTTAATATGTTCAAATTTTCAATTGGTAAGATTCTTTTTTAGGTGCCTTTTTTGTTTCAGTTAAGCCCATAATAAAAAAAGACACAAACGAAAGTATTATTATATTGCCTAGGCGGGACTCACATATATACTTGTATCCTGGATACAACGTGATAATTACTTTAAAATAATTGTAATTAGAAAAATCTTTATTTCGTATGTAAATATTTTTCCATAACTTTAGTATGCTTCAATCACTGAGCTGTATAACATATACATCTTATAACCGCATGGCTTAGTGGTTGCAAGATAGAGGGTCATTAAAAGGGTCCGAGTTTCGATATAGAAAGGGATATAACAAAGGAATCGAAATCGAATTTAATACTAACGCATATTAAATACCTATCGATCTAACGATCTTTGACCAAAATCTTTTAGAAGTTAAACTTAGCATACCAGTTAGTTATAATTATAAGGTGGTTCACATCGTCAGAGCCGATAATGGAATAGTTGTAAGTCTTCACAAACATCGGATTTAAGGGCCGAATATCAAGCACTGATTTATGTTCAAAAAGTAGTTTAAGTCGTTATCGCTAAAAATGAAATATATTCCTATTATAAGAATACACACAAAGTGTGGTAAATATGCGACATCGTATATTATATTGTACACACCACACAACGTGTGGTAAATATCTTATATTATGTGATGAGGTAAATATACGACATCGTATATTTACCGTACGTTGCCATTTCTAATCGATTCGATACTTATATTGTTCCGGCAATATTCAAAGGCTTTTATTCGAAATTTTGACTTACATAGATCTATGAAAACGCTCAAAATGATAGCATGGCAATGTAACATACCCACAGTGTCTATATTTTTCTACTGCTGCGAAAACCAGCTTCCGATTATTGTAAAAATAAGCGACGGGTAAAACGACTTGGCGGCGAAAAAGAAAATTATTCAGATACAACTTTTTTTTTTTTGGGTCAGCCTCTCCGTTCCGTGTCGTTGACACTGCGTTTAAGAGGCATGAACGCAATATCACGCGTGATACGGCGAATCTTTCGTTAGCATAGCATAGCATAATCGCGAACTTATTGACGTATGCATGTTCCATACCCACTTGTTTTCTATTAACGCATTGCTAGATGGTCAACACCTACCAATTCTTTAGCTTTATTTGCTCGTCTTTTGATAATTATTTAAACTAGAATTCACGCTCCAAGTGTGATTACGTGATCCATATTTGACAAAATTATGGATTTTTATTCGTGGAAAGCCAGAAAACAAATATAAAAAATTTTGATTACTCGGTAACACAGGCTTTATAGCACTGTAAAAATTATTTAGCAGAAAATTTTAATAAGTGTATAATTAAAAAATAAATTTTCCAATCCAAACATAACCAAAATTAACAACAAAACTTAACTAACAAAGTTAAATATTTAACGTTTTTATAATTTTTAGTAAAATATATCACACTCACGTTTATTTCAATGTAAATAAGTTTCTAACAATTCAAGATATCGCAGATTATATTTATTTTGTCTTATCTTAGACTTAGTATAAATTAAATTATTAAACAAGTCTACTCTTAAAATGGGATGATGGAATTGCTGTAGATGTATTACACAAAGTTCCCTTTTGTACTTTTGAAAATCATAGCATACCATTATATGCTACTCGAAGCTACCCAATTGTTGGGATAGCAACATTTCTTTCAAATCCAATGTATTCCTAGTCGTATAGATAGCATTCCCAATTATTCTACCGCCAAGAAGTAAGCACTCTGTTATAACTTGAAAGGATTTTTATGGAATAGTCTGACAAACGAGCATTTGCAACATTACTAAAGTTGCAAATGCGTCGCTAGCTAGCTTTAAGGGGGTTTTTGAAAGAGCGAGGAAAGAAGAGTGGTTGTGAACGAGGAGGAGGAGTGAGGGACCAGAAAGGGGATGAAAGAAGGGAGGGGATGGAAGCAGAGGTAGAGAAGGGAGTGAAAGGGGGAGGAAGGGAAGGGAGGGGGATGGGCCACCGGCTACCTCACTCACCGGACGAAACGCGGAAACAAAAATACTTCCACTTTACACCGATTTTCTGTAAGGTAGTGGCCCTTCGACGAGCTGGCCCAATCAGCAGCGGGAGTAGCTGCGTGGCTCTCCCACCGTGGAAATGTTTATATTAAGGCGTTATTGCCGGGCCTATGTTGCTATCATAACGTCTGAAATCTCTGGGCGACGACCACAGTGCTTTATTACCCTTGTTGTTATGGGCACGCGTGGTCTCCTAAAAAAATCTCTAAATCTGTCCAATCTAGACTGCGTTGTAATCAGTTCACGTAGTGTATGACAATCTCAGCTAAGCATTTGGTAAACGTGTATGGAAAAGTGTGATCGAGTCTTTTTATCCATTGATAATGGGACTTAGCTGGGTATACAAGAAAAAACTTTTTTTTGTAAACGTTTAATATAGACATATAAAATAAAGCGTCAAAATTACTCACTAGTACAAACCTCCTCAATAGGTAGTACTCCTCAATAGGACAAATCCCTAAATATTTATTCCAGGTACAATGTTAAAAATTCTAAACCAATTAATGAAGAGGAATTTCTAAAAAAGTCAAAGTCAAACAAAAACCTAAATAGCACACAATAAATTAAGACTATGCGTTAATTTACTTTTAAAATTATCAGATTTTTGTGTCACAAAAATTTTACTACTTTTTCTTAAAACCAGTCCTAATATTAAAGTTATTCAAATAAATCTAATAAGTATATGTCAATATGTATTTGTCCTAACTCATCTTGTGTAATGCTGTTAATATGTCAGTATTTATACTATATAATCTATAATATATATA
>DWHQ01000953.1:0-11941 GCA_018247955.1 Eurytides marcellus marcellus | reverse complement strand
AACAATTATCTGTAGTTCGTACAAATATTTGTCCCGGGTGGGAATCGAACCCACGACCTGCGACGCCGAAGCCAATATCTTAGCAACTGCGCCAAACGGTCATCATCCTTGACTAAGTATCATTAATTAAATACATAAGATAAACGTCAAACGCGAGTAAAAGGTTCAATCCAGTTCAATTTCATTTCGGTTGTCCAAATTTCAATCAAATTAATTTAATTTTTGACAATCGAACAACGATCCGAACATCCATTGAACAACCAATGTCCTGTCAAATATTATGGATTTAGTTATTTAATCTGATTCGCTTTATCGTCAAAAGTTATATATTAAAAAATATAAAAGATTTCCTTACAAATCTTAATATGTATTTCAATCATAATTGTTAGATAGTAAACCACGCGCAAAATCAATATTGATTAATATGACATTTAGTTAAATCAACCCATTAATATAATAACGAAATCTGATTCATTTTTTAAATTCTGTATAAGTCGATGTTTATTTTGCGAACCATCTGGTTCGCAAAATAAACATACGAAATACAGTCAAGAGAAGTATACGAAATATCAATCACTGATTTCGAAAGATTTGAACGATGGGTTTTGTTAAATATGGAAATTGTATTCATTATTATTTTAATATAAATCGAATAAAGGGTATATTGTTATTATTTATTAACAGTTTAACATCCATAACTAATGTAGTTGAGTTGAGGGTTTATTTTTATAGCAATAAACGCGAATTAAGCCGAGAGTATAAACTATTAATCTATTGTTACCTTTTTGAATTATTGAAATCATAGCGCATCAGACCGTGTTTAATTTTTAATTCCCCATTTCATTGGGAAAATAGGGTGGGTGGGTTTGGAGAGATGGTAAAGTTAAAGGGCATGAGGTAATTGAATTTATATATTAATAGTATAATCAGTTTTAAATCGGAGATCGTGCGTTTGAATTCTGTGGAGGGGTATGACTTTGTGTTATTGTTTCTTAGTTGGGTTAGAACATTACGGGCTGATCACCCAATTGCCTGAAAAGTATGATGAATCATGCGTCGAATGGTCATGTAAAAAGTCGGTCCCGGTTTCTTGTTGACGTCATCTAGCGGTGGCTTGGAGGAGCCGATACTAAGAGGTCGTTTTAATGTCACCGCCACTGCGCCTGACCTCTCTCCGGTCGTGTCGAGTATCCATCCCATCGAGCTATGAGAGTAAAGGAAGAGTGAGTGCACCTGTATCATGCGCAAACGCTTTTGCACTCTCTTATAAATTGGCCGCCGTGACCGAAATCGGTCGGGCGAACATCGTAATCAGTTTTTACATTAAAAAATTATATGAAAACTGTTTTTTATCAATTAAATGAAATCAATATAAATATGAACATCCCAACATATCATAAATTTTTCCGTAAACAAATTTTAACAATGTTTTACAACATAATCAAATAATATTTTATTCAGTTCAAAAGTGAACGCATGTTAAAATTTTTTGTTGTATATTTTATTTTAAACGTTTCCTTAATGTCTTCGTACTTGTGACTGTCACTTCGGTTTTTCTTTTAAGTGAAGCCTATTTTTTGCCTAGTGATAACCAATTCATTAATCATTAGCAATCTAAAAGGACCACCCGAAAGCATCAATTCATTGCGTCCATGTTGTCTCAAGACTTACTCTTTAGAAATGTTTTTAAATTTTTCTTTCAAAGACCGTTAGTTAATAAAACGGCTTTCATTAAAAAATACTTTAGGAATAGACAAAGAAAGTTTACTTTGTATTGTACAGATTGCAAAAGAAAGTCATGTTGTTTGTTACAAGTTTAATGGCGTATTAATTCAAGTAACGTGGTGTTTTATCCAAACTATATGATTAAGTATTTCATACACGGAATAAAACTTTCGCGAGACTAAGCGTTTATCCCTTGGGAAGAAAAGTTTCCCGCTCCGGTCTTATAACGACAGTCCAAAGTGGACCAGAGCCGACTAAAGCGAGGCGATTAAGAACTTGAAAATTCCGAGAGTCTGACCATTTTTTTTATTCAGCTTAAACTAAACTTCATCTCGGTCAGTGCATTCGAATATATTATGTTTAGAAACTACAACAACACTCACTTCGCAGCGTTGAAGCTTCAGTTAGTATGAATTTTCTTAGTTTATTATCTACGTATATTATTTTTACCAGTTTCTTCTTTCTTATAGCAGGCTGATATCATATAACTTAAATAAACGTTTTCAAAATAAATATATTTTCTTTTTTTTTTGTCTAAAATGTTAGAGAATAACGTGTCGTGATAATAATTGATTTTCGTTACGGAAGATTGTTTTATAGAATTAACAATAAATCTCATTTTGCGACCCATTTATTTTTATTGCATTCAACACGTACATTGCCGTAATTTGAACTTTTACAAGGCAAGAGGTAAATCAGGGGAGACACATTGAACGTTGTACCGACTTAGAGTAATTATTTAAATCGTGCCCCAACTCTGTCCATTGTTATACCGAGCCTAATTCACCCTTCGTTTGTATAACAGAATTCCTTGTTAAGTTAGGCGACTATTCACTCTTCATTGTTTTGATACAAATGAACTAGCTGTATACTTAGTTAACAATATCCAGGATTTCGTACATTAAGTTGACATAAGTTTCCGCGTTTCCCCCGTTTGAAGAAATATACCTATATACATCGCGTGTATCATATTACTGCTATGTAATGACAGAGTTGTAGAAATAACACGCGACGTTCCCCTTTGATCACACCCCACACTTTTTTATCTTGTTTTCTTATTCATAGCAGTATTGAAAAATAAATGTAAAAATGTGCTTTCAGTACCAGAGATATTTTAAAATGGCTAAAAAAATTGTGTACATTTTTATAACCCACCTCGGGGTTTGTCAACCTGTAATACGAGATAAGGGAAAAACGCATATTGGTGACGTTGAACGTTATTGCATTTACTAAACGAAATACGAGTGATATACACGAATAAATGTTTTTTCCGTTTTTATTTTATATATGCACTTCATATTAATGTTACAGTTTCATAAAAACTATCCATTTATTTTTACGCATTAAACTGAATGATTACGTATATTGTTTCAAACAGTTCATTATTATTTTATAAAATATAGTTTTAAACGATTCAGTTCATAACTGTGACAGAAAAAAAATTAAGTACGCATTATTAAAATTAAAATATTTTAAGGAACACTATCTTGAAAACACTGGCTCTGCTCTGATTTCGAAACGTCAAGAAAAGAATTTTTAAAATAAATTTACCCGTGATATAATCCGTACTGCAATCCAAAACCTAACTTCAGAAGAATCTGTATCGAAAAATTCTTAAGTTTTTAAGCGTAAAGAAATTATTTATAGGTCAGGTCGTATATAATATCCGGGATCAAAGTGCAAACAACAATGCAATACATATTGGATATTTTTACCGTTCCTTCAATATCCGTTTCTTCACAAGAGCACTACATGTGTTTATAAAACAAAGCCTTATACATACAATTGATACCAGATTAAATTTCGTAAAGTCATTAAATAATTAATAAAAATCTGTTAAACGCTAATTAACACATAAAATATAATGATATAAAGTAAATACATACTTCAAATCTTACATTTACATAGACGTACAAATAAATATTTTTATTTGTACGTCTATAAAAAAAAATATTTTTACATTTGCTGTCATTTTGCCCAGTAATTTTTTTTAAGCACTTTTAGTCATTCTTATTTAGTCTTGATTACCGTTAATTAGCATTAAAACGTGAAGGTGTTAGCTCGTACCAAATCAGAACCTATCAAATCATACAATATATCATTAGCATCAATCAGAGACGTGTCCCGTCGAATTTGATACGCGTTTAATGAAGAGTGGATGATGCTCGAGCGAATTATTCAAATTGCGGTCCGATCTATACTATATATACTTATGTACCTATCGGAGTTATATTCGTCGGACGCAGGTGTGGCTTCGATATTGAGTTTAATACATTGGTGTCACACACGATATTATGCAAATCAGAGCACGAACTATCTAGCTGGCAAGTTTTGAAAATTCAGTTACGTACAGTATCATGCATGCCCCCCTCTGCATGTGACAGCGTCACCCTTATCTATATGTAATGAGCTCGGTTAATTATTCTGTAACACACAAGTCGCATGTTGATTAGGATATCGTTTTCTGCTAACACTTCTCTAACAGATCTCTCCCCATTCACTCTAATTCGAGAAATTTGTAAAACCCCAATGATATCACTGTATTATCGGGGTTTTATAAATCCTATAAAATGACCAAGTCCAGTTACTACAGAACCATTGCTTTTTGTGTTAAGTGTCAAAATTAAATCTTTCATGTCAATAAGAATTAAATATATTACAGTACAATAAGAAAATATGAGAAGATAAGTACTGATGATTCTGCTTTAATTTGCATAGATTCAGCGTCTTTAGCCTCTTTGATTACTTATTACCACTTTTATACTTGTAAACAAATACAACCATGTAATGAAAAGCTATTCTTAAAATTTATTTCCGATAATCTTTAAATTTGCCAAAAAGTTTTAATGCGGAATAACGATTATCTTCGGATTCACTGCAAAATGTTCTTTAGATCGAAACAGTCACTACGGTATTTATTATCTTACATTTAAGTTATCATTAACAAAGCTTTAAAATGAATTCTAAACTTAAGGACGCTTAGAAAACTTTTTCACATTTTATGACCTGTTATAAATTATTGTAAACAGAAACATGTCAATATACATCCTAAACTATATATAACTGTATTGCAGTTATATATGGTTCAGGATGGATATACCACCACTAGTTTAAATTTATTAAAACCGTAGCATTATAATCCATCAAACAGGCGCAATAGTCCTTCGGAAGTCAAAGTGAGCTTAGTTATTTTACGTAAGCCACGGGCCACTCGAAAAAACGCTGCGACTTTTCATCCAATAAAATCAAAAGAGCACGGCGGCCAACGTAAGGCCGTCCCCAAACATAATCCGATCCACGACCACGACGAACTAACAAACTAGACATTTTTCAAGCCGATATTTCCGCCCTGATTCCCGACGCCGTCAAAGGAAGGGGGGGAGGGGGGATTTACCGACTTGTTACTCTATCGCCGTTGTGGAAAGTTGGACGACTCGGGAACAGGCCAAAGCGACACTTAAGAGTCGCTTTTAGTGCTCGCCGGCTAACGACTTTATTTAAATTACGAGTGTCCGCCGACCGGGGCCATAATTAAAATGTATTTACGAAACAGCCGCCGTTTCGCTAGTGCGTGCACGTCTGATGCCATCGGTTGTTGGAGTAATTACGCTCCACCAAAGGTTTCTTACAGGCAGTTTATCTAGTGTTCGATAACTGCTATAACTTTAATGTCTTTTTTAAGAGAGACACGCTGACACTCTCATCACCCAGAGATGTAAGACGTTTTATTTCTATGCCCAATAATAAGGCAACATTACCCTTCAAACCATGCTTACAGATTACTGCAGTAGTGCAATAACTAGAAATGTAGTGGTGCAACACCAAGCGGACCGCCAAAAGTTGTTTATTCTGGTTTAAAGGACAATATTATCAGCGTATTTTTTTATGGAGTAGGTGGGCAAACAATCCAGCGGCTTACTTAATGGAAAGCAATAACCGCTGCCCATGGACATTTGCAACGTCGAATGTTTTACAAATGCGTTGCTCGCCTTTGAATTAGGAATTTTTAGAAGAAAACCGCCTCGGTTTTCGGATTCCCGCGGGGCGGAGGAAGCAAGAAAAGGAAGACTGCACTGGCCACCTCACTCACCGCGGAAGATCATGAAATGCGGAAGCACAAATACTTCCACTTTTACGCCGATTTTCTGTGAGGTCCTGATATCCGGTTCAAGCCGGCCCATTCAGTAGCAGCGAAAGCTGCTGCATAGCTGTACCACCGTAAATGGTAATTACTGGACATATATCATTTAAAATATCTGGTTGACGAGCCCAGTGCAAGTCCAAGCAGTGCCATGTCGTTCAGACCTACTATTCTCGGCACTTTATCTGCCAAAACCAACATTTTCTCCTGATACAAACCGCACTATAAATATGATACCGTATTCACATCATACGAATAAAGTTAAATCTTGTATTTATATTTACTGTAAAGCTGTTGACGCACCAATTCGATTCAGGTTTATTTCAACCCACAAGATTCTAACCTTGGGTAAATTACATATCTTTCACGAAATCGCTTTTGTAATTGTGAAACGGAGCCACATGTTCGGCTGGAAATATTATCTCATTATTCAACGAATCGCCTCATTATTCCCGGGTCAGTTAATCCCGGGCTTACATTCCACTTTTTAATTGTGCCCACCATCTCTGTCTGACCCTCATCGGGATCGCTTGTTTTTCAGAATTTGCCGTCTCGTTAACCTCGAAAGTTATGAATTGGTGTAATTAACAAGCGAACAGCGGGCGATATCGTTAAAGTGCAGGAGTAATTTTCAAAAGGATAAATCCATGCAATATGCAAATATATATTTTTTGTGAGTAAAAAGTGTTACGGGTATTTACGTGGATACAATAAACTGCCTTAGAGTAATACCGTTTCTTAATATCACGGTAAGGTTGACAGGTAGAAAATTCCTTTCGGCATTATGTCCAAATTTACAATTGTTTTGTGCCAGATTAAAAATAAAACCTTTGGAAAGTCAGCAGAAACTAAATTTAATTTTAACAATAAAGTCGTAAAAATAGTAAAATTATATGACGGTATGGATGATTGTAATTTGTGCACATTATGATACTTTACCTAGAACTTAGTTCGGGTACCAAAAATACTATTATAGATAAGGTTACGCTTATATACAATGTTTATTATGACTGATAAAAAGCTTAATATATTTACCTCATCTAAACATTCGTCATATACATCTTGTCTACATATCTATATGTTCTATATGTTCATCTATATGTTTTTATTTATATATGATATTAACAATATCATATATAAAACTTATCATAAAGAATCTCTCAAATTTAATATCAATTCATGTAGTTTCAGATTCTTATAAAGCAAAAATTACGTCAATATATATTTTTGTATTTTTCTGCTCATTTATTCCAATAGTTATATAATTTAATATTCATCATGGCTGGTTCTTAATATCATATAAAAGTCCAAAAAAAAATAAAATCATTCATCATACGATTAAATTCCAAGAAACGTTTGATTAGAAAACATTAATGTTCAAATGCGAATACGACAACCGGAAGAGATCTAAAAGTAACGATTCGATTTTAAACTAAATTCCATAGAGAATACGTAATATGGCTGCAGCATTTTCAACCACAGGCGTAACACGAACGATGCTCTAGACGAAAAAAGAAAAATATCGTCCGACACTTAACATGTCGACCTACTCAGCAATTAGGAGGACGCTTGCGTCATTTCTTGTTTATGATTGATTGATTGACTGATTAGTCATCACTCACCTTTAGTTCATGCTTGCTGTGTTGCCAACTTCTCCCGTGAAAATCAATAACTAAAAGCTTGAGTAGCGTTACAACGGAGAGAGTTTTACGCGTGTAACGCTATTTACTTGTCACTTGAACCACCTCTCTATTTCTATTATCAGAAACGCGCATCCGTAATCCCTGACCCTTTCGTAACATAAATTTGTTATTAATTAAATCCACTGATCGCTCATTCCCCTAGACAATAGACCTTCTAATTTCTTTTTGCTAACAATTTCAGCAAGAGCATCATAACCGCGTATCCGCAATTTAGTAAAAAATTATTTTGGTCTTCCTCAATTAAATTCAATACATAAAAGTAGTATATTCTTAAAAAGTTTTTTTTTTTTTTTAATAAAAATCTTGATATGGTGAATTCCGCTAACTATGCAGCTATATATTTTTTCCATAAAATTAATAAGATCGATACAATTGGTACAAAACATAGAGATACATAGAGTATCAAGATATTTTGTAATAGCTCCTGCCTTTTTGATGTTGTTTGTATTTATTGGATCATCACTTACCAACAGATGTACCGATTGTTTGCTAGCTAGCTGTACTAATGTGAATAAAATTATTTGATTTGATTTTCTTTCTATTGTAAATCTTCGGATATCTGTCTAAACTCTGGACATATACTCCTCTTATAGAACATGCCGGATATCTCCAAGTCATAGTAAGTATAATCTTTAATTAAAATTTCACAATTTCACCATAGAGAAAATGTTTGATATATAATACGCGATTTTGAATACGGTTCCCTTATCAGCCATACCTCTGCGCCGCTATAAAACTGAACTGGAATTGCGAAGCGACGAATAATAATTTATTTAGGCCCATTCAAATGGAAATGTCCCGATGTGAAATATTTCATCTAATCCGCATTAAGGTCAAACGAACGGATATGACAGAGCATAATCCCGCTCTTAATTAGGAAGCGTCCGTTCATTCCGCCAGTTTTACGTGGAAAGTTGTATTTTTTTTTTCACGTTTAATTAATACCAAATATTTGCATTCTAATTACTGGCCATTACTCGTCAACCAAGTTAAGAAACAAATTAATGAACAAGCCTACATTATGTCGCTTTATGAGAAACGTTAATGAACTAATGTTGAGGGGAGGGAAATTGCAACTATTTTTTTTTATTTCACGCTGAATGCTTGAGAGCTTATGGATAATTAGACTGTTACGGGATAAGTTAGTACTTTTAGGTTATAATGTTACAAATACTGCTCAATGTGTCATCATGATGTCGACGACTTTACAGTTAAAATTTACTTCATGAAGTAATACAATACTTAATTTCTAATGGGTAGAGAGAAAATTAGGTTAATCTGTGATCCGTAAATAAACTTTGAGCCTTGGCGCTATATCCAAGTCGAATTTCGTAACAATCGACTTCCTGAAAGTTCAAAATTCGAGCCGAAAGCCACCGATGCAATCAGCGAAAGCTATTAATATACAGTTTTGAGGCGAAGTTTGATCAAACATTCCTCCAGCTATATCCAATTCGCACGGCGTAAGCAACATTTGTTGGGAATCGGAACTAGAAACTAGAGGGAACGCGTCACAAAGTAATACATTCGACAAAGTTTGCCACTTGAGGCTGTACGCGAGCTGAATCTTTTGATTAAACAACAAACGTGTATATATACAACTTAAGAAACTTGACGTCTTTTTGTTCACATATTTAAACACGCGATATTGACTGCGATATAACACTGATCATTAATACATAAGAGTGAACATCGCAATCCTATTTCATATTTTAGATAAGCGTAACGCCCCGTTAGAAACTAATGCGCCGCATACATTTCAATAAAACCTTTGCCGACGCAATAAAATGACGTACCCGCATAAAAATAACTAGCGAAATTTCCATAAGGCCGTAAAGCGGTGGCATGGCGGCCGGCGACACCCTTTTAATCTCGTAAAATTTACGTTTTAATGCGGGGCCTTGCGACGAAAAGACATTATTGTTTTAAGGCCGATCTGTTTGTTGGGCCGTTGGGCCTCCTTGAGCCCATAAATCGATCTTTTTTATAACGGCTTCACTATTGCCTTAGTATCATTCCGTTTGATAGCAAGTGACGACGAAGTCCATGGTCAAGCCTATTAGCTTCATAAAGGCCTATTGACTATTTCTTTTAAGACACTTTCATTGATTCTTCAGGAAAACGTTCTCGGCGGCTTTTTATATATTTAGAAAACAGAATGACAGGACGAACAAGTTATAATCGTCAATTACGATGTAGTATTTAGAACTTCACAAGTCCAAACCTGCTTGACGCTCTGCTCAGAAATGGAAGGTTTAACTCTGAGCCCAGCAATTACGCTAGCAACATTATTTTTAAAGACTAACACAATACGGCTTCTTGTTAGAAAAGTTGGTTGTACCATCTCTATGTAGTGGTTATACCCCGGGCGAACTCTGACAATAGTCCTGCATCTATTAAATTAATTGATGGTAAGCAAAGTCATCGGCATTCGTAACATCAAAAGACATGCAATTGCAATTAACCAATAAAGCTAAAATACCTCCCAGGCTTGCAGCATGCTGCCATTGATAGGCCATAATAAGCCGATTATTCTAATTCCCAGAAAAATATTTATACTTACATTTCGCCACGATCGTTTAAATTCTACATAACTGATGTCTGCTCTCTTTGGGTATTATTTGGCATCTGGTGATCCACCTTCGCATTTATTACTATTTATTATCATTTAGTATCATCATAACCTGGTCAGAGAGAAATAAATAAATATTTACTGGTAATTACATACGAACAAATGATACCATAAGCTAAAGGTGCCTACTTCACGTACATTTACGAGTCCATATATAGTACATTTATTAGTTACAATATAAAAATAATTTTCATTGAAATTGTTATAGTAAACAACAACATTGTAAAAATATTCTATATTAAAATATGAGGCAACGTGGTTTTCGCGACGTAATATTAACTGAAGATGGATTTATTATCAATTTCTTTGCCCTGCGTCGGCCATTTTACAAGATGGCAGCTCGTTGGGCGATTTGAATTTGGAATGAGCGCGCGGGCCTGGAGCCCATCAATCATTAGACCGCACTGGACCGTTCCTGACACACACAAATTATGATTGAGATTTATGCCCCATTGCCGTAAGGTAGGAATTCGATGTCCAGAGGATAATATCCGTAGATAGTAGTAGATAGTAACTAGTGCAGCGTCTAAGTATTTATTGATGCTAATATCAGTTCTTTACTTAATACCTTTTTAATTAACAAATCTTCTATCATTTATTGTAGGATTTTGTTTTTATAATATATCGTAGTAAGGTAAGTCTAAAAATTCTAACGATTTGCTGGCTGATAATATTTTTTTAACTTTTAGATCTTTTGATAATAGATAGTAAAATGGACAAAAATATCCAAAGCTGACTTCGACTTACTAAACGAATCTTTCGTAAGCTATAACAAAAGGAAAACACGACGAAAATGCCAGGAGTTGTAGACGACATAGCCATTTTAAGGTCATTATAACTAACGGTATAACCACATAACAGCCTTGTTTGTATTAACAAGAAAACCTCTTGCTTCGTACATTTCACAATACCAAAACACCGCGTCACCTCCCACATTATGTTTGTAACGAAATACTGTTCCACATTACTTATCGCAAATCGGCCACCTTTGTGCATGGGCGGGTAACACTATCGAGTAAACGTTCGTGAAGTGAACACTGCATCGTTAGGTTATCGCAAAGGACGCGTCGAAACCACGGCTCGATACACGATAGCTACTGTAAATTGATCCCGCCCGCTATCGGGGCTTTGTGCTCGCTATGTGGAATCTGACGAAGACACGGGAGTATGCTGCCGTGGCTCAAGATAAACTGGTCGTGTTGTAGCAGATTGTACTGACTCGTAGTGACGAGCATGGAAATGCTCTGTCCCGTTTATGATTGAGCGTTAATAGGACTCTGATTAACTTTGATAGGTGACGCCATACATTACTGTCTGTCGCTGTGGTATTGTTACTTGGTAATTGAGAATTATCATCAGTAGCAGCTAACTATTATTAAAATAGATCGTGAAGTCACTCTCAAGGGATTAACTAAACACAAAATTTCTCTTGCAGCCATGAACGACTCCATAATATTCAGAGCTAAAACAGATTCCGAAATTCTTTTTGAAAACTGTATTAAAAAAAAAACATGTGGCGCCCGACAGAAGTGATAACTTAAACTAAATTGAACTATTTAATATTGAAATTGTTAATAATTTTATTTTCTACAATGAATTTCAAAAGCGGTGATAGTTTAAGGTTATATGCGTACTGTCAACGTGTCAAACTGTCAACTAAAGCCAGACAGCCTGGCGCAGTTACGCGTTACGTTACGTAGCGGTTTACCCTCACATAAAAAGTAATCACTTCATAAATAT
>DWHQ01000952.1:0-11942 GCA_018247955.1 Eurytides marcellus marcellus | reverse complement strand
GAATTAATATTTTATTTAACGGGCTATTTCCTACACTTTTTTTAATTATTACAATTATTTAATTCACAATTCGTAATAATATAGTAAAAAATTAATGATGAATTGAGATATAATAAGAAAGAGACAATTAATAATATAAGGAAAAATAAATAGCAATAATTTTTAATGAAATGAGCATTTGTGATTATGAATGTTGAAAGCATTTAAAGTGGAAGACAAGATTTGAAGTGATAAAATTCGTAAAATAACTTAATTTGAGAAGCAATATTGATTTTAAACCTAAATGGAATTGGTAATCAATGTGTGTTTTGTATCAAAGTAATTTTTTTACATTTAACGGACACATAAATATTTTTTAAATTTTAAGGATAAAAAAGTACGTTCATTAAGAACACTGAATTATAATAAAATTTCTGGCAGTTATATTTGTTTGATAAATATAAAAAACGTTATAAGTAAAGCGATTGCATATATTTCTATTCCACAGTTCGGCTAACGCCTCGTTACGATGGCTTAGATCATAATTCACCACGTCATCCCAGTGCGGATTGTATGACTGTTACATCTTCCTTATGTTTTATTATTTAAAAAAAAAAACATCTAAGTAGACCAAACTACAAAAGTGTTGCTTCTAACCTGACTTTCAAGCACTGTGAGTTGTTCCGTATTCTCCAGAGGCACGGTGCGTAATTTGTCGCCCTTGCGATCGGTGACGTTTATCGCGGGTTCAGGACCTAGCCGCAGTTTCACTATTCGCTTATGCGATGCATGTACCCACTCACGGCACACCATTTTGTCCGCCGAACCTGTAGAGGTGTTAAGAAATCATCATTAAAACATTTTTGATATTTGTAATTTAGCTCATAGGAAAATGTCTCAACCACATTTATGTCACCTTTTTGGCCATAGTCTGTCATCCGTCGACTATGTATATTTCTTTTAGACTAAATATGATACAGATCTTTAAAAGGAAAATCTTTTCGCAGAAACAATGAATAATAGCTGCAATGCTTTCAGTTTCAGTGAAAAAGTTTGCAAAGGTCTGACCTGAATTAAGAGCATTTCTTATGCTATTTTGCAGGCTTCACATATTTTTGTTACAAATCAGCATTTTCATTAGCCCTCGCCGAAACCAATTAACAATTGGAAGGCGTGCAAGTTTGCTACATACAATTGCCACAAAAAATTAAGAGGTGGTAGCTCCAGATTATGAACTCAGGTACCTGAAGTGTATTAATCTAAAATTGAGCACTCTGATACTAAGCTATCAAGTAAGCTTAGAATGTTCTTTCATAAAACATAAATTAGAAGCGAACACCTTATTCAAATATGTGATTTGCACGAACCTTTGTACTGGGCATTTTTTAGATGCTCCTGTTGTATCTTAAGACGTCGCCGACGACTGTTCTGTAACTTGACTACACCATATCCAGCGCCGGCGCAGAGAATTGGAACGAATGCTAGCGCAAGGCAGGTATAAATATACGCGAACTCATTGCCCTGTTAAAATTTAGCACGGCATGACTCATTTGCAGCACTCCATATATATTTTGAACTCGATGGATAAATGAGCAATTTATAAGCAGTTTAGACGGCCGTTAGATCTCAAAAAGGACATTTTAATAATGTAAGCGCAATAGCAGCACGTTATTAAGATTTTTCCACAAAAATGGAGAGTTATTTGTGATATTACCATTTCTGGCAATTACGTTTAGGTATAACAAGACAAGTAATTGCAAAAAACAAGTAGTTTTTAAACATATTCTGGTACAAGTATATCATTAAAAAATAGATTACACAATGAAAATTTTTACAGAAGCAGTAATAGTAACACAATGAAAACTGTTTCTATTAATTCTTTGATATTCAAGATTTTTTACCTGTGGTTTTAATACCAAACATAGATAGCACATCAATGTTATTACTTTTTATTTGTATTGAAATGTTCGAAAAATAATATAAATATGTATTTTTAAAACACGTTTCCTATTAAGGCTTAAGTGTCTTCAGCTACCTCGAAATAGTCGTATCCTTTTAAATATTTGCACGGAGGAAGTTTTGATGCGTTGAGCTGATATGGTTGCGGACAAGGGTCGCCTTTACTCCAGTGGAAAACATCGCGTTGAATGTCATTGGGACCGACTGCGGTGCTGTTAACTATAACGTCCCAAAGAGTTATCATACGTAGTTCCTCGATCTCCTCACGTGTGAAAATCCTAATAAAAATTTAATAAAAAAATAAAACAACTCAAATGATGCAGCTGGAAGATTTTTATCGACGAGTCTTACCCATTCTTGTCGTTCTCGAACCAAAATCTGTCTGCGTCTCTTAGTCTAGTGAATTGATCCATTATTATCGCCCTGAAGAGTTCTCCCGGATGGCCAGTCGATTCTAGCATTCCACCTGTTGGAAAATTGTAAATTATAAGCCTTATATTTAATTTTTCAATCCAGTAATAACTTATATATAAATGAGAATTATACTTACCTATATAGACATCAATATTGTCAAGCTTCCCGTCATAAGCTTGGATCAATCTTTGGAGCAAATCTGGATTTTTTTCAAACAGATCTGGATTAATCTCGTTAAATGTTTTCACTTTTGGCAATCCGAAGTAGGATCTGAAAAAAAAATTGTAGTTGATAAAAATTTTCTCTTTTATCGAATTCAAAATAATTCGATCAGATTTTTAAAAGGAGGAATCACATTGATTTAAATATTTAATTTTAATCTTTTAATTGTTGTAGTAATAAAAAAGCAATCGAAAATAAATAACGGAGAAAAGGTTCAAAATTCTTTGTTTAAATTATGTTTGCTTTAATTTCTTTATTTTAAAACGGTATAATTTAACCTTGCAGTATTATAATCAGGCAGTCCATTGTCTCTTCCTCTCATGATGTTGAGCGCTCCCAGGTCGCGTCTGGAGAATTCCATAGGACCAAACAGATTGTCTCTTACGTCTGAACACAGTAAGGCATCTTCGCGCTCCGAAAGCTGTGTTGCCATTCCCATCAGAACCTCTTCTATAGGCACTTGTGTCATCACGTCCTAAAATAAGTTAAGAACATCTAAATGTATCTGGTATGTTTTATTATTTCATTCAAACATCAAAAAATATTTCTGAAACCTCTCTCAGAGTTGATATGTAACTTGTGATGTTGTACTTGGTATTTTAATTTGTGAGTATCTGTCTCGAAGTAGTACTACTTTAGTATAATAAAAAAAAGGTGTGCGTCGCGGTACGCCCGACAGAAGTGATAACGGCAAACTGTCTACTGAAGCCAGACAGACTGGCTCCGTTAAGCGTTACGTTACGAAGCGGTTTACCCTTCTATATAAAGTTATCACTTCAAAAGTGACAAGACTAGTAAAATCTAACGGCTGACGGTAAACGACACTCTTGTCTATGAGAGCTTAGCGCTGTTTTTGTTTTCTCTACATTGTGTTCGTCAACCAGAGATGTAAGATGGTATATCTGTATGCGGATAGCTTTATATGGAAAAGATGCCCTTCCCTATTGAACATAGTAATGCTGCACATCACTGCTTGATAGCATAATAGCTGGCAATGTATGTACTCACAGTACAAACTCTACGTAGGTGTCCAACCCCATATAAAACTAAAAAAGAAGGACTTACATTTCCGTCCCACCAAGTTTGGCACAGCCTGATAGCATCGTGGCCGCCGGGTGCTCGGCCGTATCTGCAGTTGCGATCACGTAACAGTATTGCAGGGGGCACAAGCGTGTGGCCGAAGCGAAATGCTGCCACGGCGAATGCGTGGGTCACTCCTGGAGCAACCTCAGCCTTATAACCTTCGTATGGCGGTAAAGGAACCCCGAGGAAAGCTGGTACGTACTCGTATAGGATGATGTTCTGTAGACAATTAATTTTTGTTTTAATAAGAAAAGGCGACCTTAATTGTAATATATTACAAGTCAAAATATAACATTGTAGTGTGTAAGTGGGTAGATATATATAAAAAACAAGGATTGATGTATGTACCGCCGGGCGCGGCAGTCTGTTTCCGAACATTAAATGTGTCTAACGTTACAACTATAGTTTCATTGAAATTACGCCTACGACGTACAAATACTACAAACATATCACAGGGGATTTTAAATCAATCAATTAAATAAAAAAAAAAGAAAGAAAATTAAAATAATTTACGGATTTTGTCACATTTTCATTTTTAATTTCTTGACGTTTCGAATACTTTACAGAGTCCATGGTCACAGGATAGACTGAGATAATTCACGTCTCCAGGGACTTTAAAAATGAAATGAAATGCGATAAAAGGCTTAGTGAATTTTTGTGTATTAGTTTGTGTATTAGCTCATATTATTTTTTCGTCATCTTTTCCTGTTTTAATATACATAATGTCCATGTATGTGTGTCGTTGTTAATATCATAAGTTTAAAAGTGTGTCGTGTACAGCAACATAGCTACGGCTAGCGTAGGTGGACACAGACTACTCTTTATCCCAAAAACGTCCAAAAAAAACAATGCAATTTAGCTGGAAATTGTATTGGACGTGCTGTAATCTAGTTATATACTTGATTAGATACCATGCATTATTTATTATGGGGGGGTTGATTAGGTTACCTGTAAACTGGCGATGACAATGCGCCGTGCCCTTTGAAACAACTGTTCGTCGTCCCAATCGGGATGCTGTCGGTGGACCCGAGCGGCGACAACGTTATGCCAACGGAGTAGCAAAATGCCAAAGGTCACTAAAGCTGGGTTTTGATTTGTCCGTGGGTCCCCTAATACTAAGAAGCAAAAATCAAACTTTTATTTTATACACACACACTCAAAACTTGAATACAAGAATAGGCTTTACTAAAGCTCAGCATAGTTGAGTGTATTGCAGAGGGAAGTGGTAGATACTTTTCCGGGAGACCCTTTTACTCCCTGAGAATAACCAATGGGTTGGCATCAGTGACATGAATCCTTATGTAACCCTGTCTGCGAAACGTCTTTTAGATCAGATGCGATCATCTTTTAGAACATCTATTATGTATAGATGTAATAATAATGCACGGTACTCATATTTACTTTCAAGTCTGTATACTACATAATAGATATTTTTCAATGAAGTTACAGTCAAATAATTATTCATTATGGGTAGGCTATGTATGTATAATCATAATAATTACAAGGTCCAATTAAATTTAATACTACGCCAGTTGACAGTTCTAAGAAATGAGAAGCACGAATCAATTAAATGAGTCAATATTTACATTATAAATTAGCTGACGACGGATTAATCTAAAATATACATATAATCGAACGCTTTATCGTTCATCTATTATTATATCAGCGATAAAATTGTAGTTTTCTTTAAATTTTTTCTTATTAGAATAGATTACTTTTAAATTAAATATTAATTAATCTTTAATAGTTACTTATTTAGTTTAAATTAATACGGTATAATATGTACTTATTTTCCTTAAAGATATTTTAATGGTATCGCAAGGACAAATGGTATTTTGCGAAAGTGTAAAATAGTCTTTTACGGTACTTACGAACGCATAAGTAGTATTTATAGCTGGCTTTTTACTTGGTGAGATTATTCAATATTTTACTTACGAAAAAGTCTTTCTGGGCTGAGCATTCGCATGTAATGAGGCACTGGGTTATTGAAGAGAGGGACGCGCTTTTTGTTACGTAAAGGCATCCCTCCTTCGCTCGCTAAGCTACCGTTCTGTTGGTAATAATATACTTATTAAGAAATGCTGTAAGTAAATAGGTGACATAATAAAATAAATAAAATATAATAAAACGAACATTATAATCAAATAAAACGTGATAAAATCCATGTTATAATTTATCTGCGTAAATGCACGAAAACGTTGTTATGTGAAAAGGGTTGTATTTTATATGTTGGCAATGGAAGAGCTCGAATAAAACTAACATCACTATTGCGTAACTTTAAAATAAGGGCAGTTCTGATATTGATCTTTAAGTCATTGCTTCTCTTTGATCGATTTAGATTTACATTTCTTAGCAAAGCAAGTATGGAAAAATCACAAAAATTAAGTAAGCTCATTCGAACAATCAGTTACGATCAAAATATCACGCTACGTGATAATTAAGTACGTTTAGAAATGTACATAAAGAGGCAGGCGTGGCTGCTGGGTGGCACCTGAAATGACCTCATTGCATTCACCCAGGCCTCACTGGTACTATACACGAAGCTTCCGTCGATCCATGATGTAATTTGATTTATCTGCAACAAAAAAATACGTTAAAAGAATCGGTAGGAAGTGATTAATATTTCTTCACGAGGAATGTATTTGTTTGTATGTATTGAGCAATAATCGGATCTCCAAATTGAATCCAAACAATTTACAATTAACATCGGTTATGTTTTATTTAAGGAACTGATAGATAATTTATAAAGCACCCAGCATGAAGCTGTTAAGCTTACTTGTTCAGGGTGCTTTAAAATAAAAAATAAAAAATCGAACAACAGAATTCTTAGAAGGGGTTTTCTATTACAAATCATAGGAACTTTAAATGGCCAAATTCTTTATTTTCAAAATAAGGTCAATAATTGCAAAAATAATCGAATACATGGTTTTTGTTATCGATTTAACGACGATTATAGCAGTTGCTGGAAATCGCTAATTCTCAGTTTTTATCCTCGTAATTACGCTTAAAGGCCAACACCTGCATTTGTGTGTAATTATCATATACTTAATTTATATTACTCATTTGACATTATTTGGTGCAGGAATTTCTGTCATGTGACGGTCAAATCCTTTACTAAAAGTAATCTTAACTAACTTATCAGTTAAGTTTGAATAGTTTTAATAAGAAATTTCAAAGACTATATTTTAGAATCTCAGTGAATAAAAATGATCTTTAATCAAATTGTTGAGATCATCATATAATTTGGGTTATTCGCAAAAATATTATACATAGGGAAATCTTCAATTTGGTCTTCATTGAATTAGTCTTCTCGAAATTCTTAAATATTACAAAAATTCCAATATGATTATTCACAATTATTCTAATGGTCAAAACATCATGTTATAGTTATGGCTCCAATTTGGAGCCAATAGCGCTCTTAAGAGGTCCTGGTTAGGGTGTTTATTGAATTAGTTATGCAATATCTGCTATTAGTATTATAAATGTAAAGAAAGATATATCAAGATGTTGTATGAATGTTTATTATAGATGAAGTAAAGTATGTTATGACTAAGGACAATCCTTGAGATATTTATGCTGTATTTTAGTACTGTTTAATTGTTAGTATTTATATTTACCGCACCACTTGTAAAAATGATTTTATATGTTGATTTTATATCTTTTTCAACCCCAACCTAACCCAAAAACTGTAAATGAGAGATTACTACGATCCATTTGTCCGTTACAAGAGGAAAGTAGGACGAACTAATGAATAAAAGTGGGTTTTCTTGCAAATAGGAGTATGTTTTGCATGTTATTTTGCTATTTTAATAGCACGACTATTAAAAACAAAACGATAATTATTTTTAGCGGCTGCGTCAATTCAAACGCGATTTTTTTAAAGGATAGGAGCTTACTTGTTCTCTGGGGCTGTTTGGGCTCTGTCCAGTCTCTCGATCGTAAGCTGCCCTTAAGAAGGGCATATGCTTAGCACCTTCACACTCAGGGTCGTACATGTGATCACATTTTTCAACTGGAATACGGTGGTGTTCGATGGGACAGCCTGATTCAGAAGCCATAACTATTTCGCCTGTCACCACTTGACCTGAGAATAAAATAAAATTAGCAGTTCCATGAAGATAAATTATAAGTACTTTCGCGTTGTTCCCCTTTTTAAGATATGCAGTTGTTGTTTCCTAACACTCCTGTGTGTGTGTGTGGATATCTAATGTGAACATCGCGTACGTTTTTTTATTTTTACACTTCATCCTGATATTATTATTACGCAATTAATAATATACAAATAAATTTTAAGTAAACCTTGCAAAGAATCGTCCGATAATCCAAAATATTTGTTTGACTTTTGTTTGCTGTAATTTAACGATACTATTTAGAAAATGAAAAAAAAAAACAATTATTTTAGACGAAAATTGATATGATATTTACAATTAAAATGCTACAAAATTCAATAGCGAGACGATCATTTTCTTTCTGCTATCGATACTCTGCTAGCGAATCTACTTATTAAAACAATTCACAAGTATAACAAAGAAAAGACAAAAATTCATATACCGCACATAAACGAAATAATCAATGGTTAATACGTATTACAACAAAAGAAAAGAAAAAAAAACTTGTACCGCACATAAACGATGGTCAATTTATAATATTTTCATATTAATCGTTACAACAGGTAATAAAATCACTAACCGAAGAATGCTAGCAGGGAAGTCCTGTTTGAGAGTGACGGTAAGCCGTCTTGGCCACGCATGAAGAGTTTCGATAGAGCTCGTGCTCCCGGTCTGTTGGCACCGGCCATCATGTAGACCCCATCAGCGTACGAAGCTGGGGTCTTACGCGTAAGTCTGCTGCCTGGAAAGTGAAGCTTATTTAGTATTTGGTTTTATTCACCCATCGCAATTTGATTTCGAGTTATTTTTCCCATACCTGGAAAATGTTTCGGAATAAAGTAATCCACAAGTTATAAGGGAAAAAAGAAGAACAAATCAACAAATAAATGAAATTTCAGATTTATTAATAATAATAATGTACAAGAAAACAGTCCTTCGCGGGATTCCAAACCACAACCTCCGAGTTGTAAAGCGCGGGCCTATACCACTAGGCCAAAACACAAAAACGTATAAAAAAAAATATTTATAAAAACTTGTGGTCCTGGCTCAAATAATGTAAACGAAGATGCTTTATATTTATGCTGATCGCGTTTAGTTCACCTTATTTATTTTTAACTTTAAGCATTTAGGTAAACTCGCGGGACAAAAATTTGTGTAATCTACTAACAGACATTCCGAGTCGGGATGTACCTTTTCCGTGATTTCATGTTTTTAAAAATGATAGAAAATATAGATTACAAGTTTATTTTTTTTAGAACAAATACAAAATGTATACCAGTGTGAATTAAAAAATAAAGAGAGCGTTTGAAGACCAAGGCTAAAAACCTTTTTTCCTTTCAACTGGAACAGTTATTATCTATGTATATATAATCTAAAGAAAAGCTTTCATTTAGAAGTGGTTGGCAACTCTGAATTGAAAAGAAACAAGAGAAATAGTTTTTTAGGCCTAGTTGCCGTTTTTGAAGTTAGAAATATAACTTTTGCAATCTATTCCTGTCGAGTGTTTAATTATTTAAAAAATTTAATCAAGAAACAAATAATTGGGTACTTCTTTAATGTATCTAAGTATCAATTTTTATAATACTTCATTCAGTTGAAATACTATTAAAATATAAATTGGTAAGTACCTACTATCTATCCATTTTTATCAATGAAGTTGCTCATAATCAAACGACTGTATGTAAGGACTAAGTCAAAAAGAAAAAATTTAAGGATTTTATTCAGAGATCTCAAGATATTGATTATCTACCAAATTTGCAGAATATCTACGGGTTTAAGACGATTATGCCTCGCGGTCCTTCTGGATCTACTTTTTGATACTAAGTGAACGTATCCGTAACTGATCGTTTAGTTTAGCAGATACAGATTTGTAGATACGTTCACTTTTGCTAGCGACTATATATCTGAAATTTATTGACGTCCATTTATCGTTATTGTCGATTGAATTTTCCACAAACTATGAGTTTGAGAATTAATATGATTATGTTTATCAAAATATATTTTGATTTTGAATCACTTTATTTTTCCCAAAGTTTTTAGATAAAATTCTATGTCAAACCATACTAACACGCCTTTGTTGTTTAAAATAAGGTTAAATCAATATATTTTTATTAATTCATAATATTAAAAGGATGGTTGTTGACTAAACGTGTCAGTGTGCTTGTTGGGCGTAAGACTCCATGAACACAAATAAATAGCACTTATATCAAAGACGAGAACTTGTTTTCATATGTGTAAATTTACTCTCAACATTATTACGTTATCATACATATTAACTCTTTTCAACGAAATGTCCATATATTACACCTAAACTGATATCAACGATTGAGCACTATTAGTCTTTTCTAGCTAAGCCAATGTATTTATTTCCATTACGTTTAATAAGACAGAAGAAAAGAAAGATGCCCTTAAAGTGAAGAAAATCTGTAAAGTTTGGAAAGTGGGATTCATCTTCGCCGCATTGATTTTGTTGATTTTGATGTTTGAACGTAAAAGCGCCTTGTATGTTTTAATATTAAAAATCTCAGATACCTAAATTACAGTTTACTTATACGACATAAATGAAGTAAGTATAATGTATTACAGATACGTGCAATGAAATGATACATTAATTATCCGAGTTCATTGTGTCAATGTCGACAACTACGGATGGCGTGGTGATTTGCGTGGTCACCTCGCCAACTACATTGTACGTTGTGTTGCCGGTTTGATACCCAAGTGGGACAAATATTTGTGTAATCTACATATAGTGGTCCCGAGGCTAGGTGTACTTTGGATTCGCGATTTTATGTTTGTGAAATCCTTTTGTGAAATATTATTTTTAGATGCAGGCGGCGCTTTCGTAATAAACAACAATTATACAAGTTCATCTTTATAAATGATAACAGACTTCGTATAAATATAGAAATTTACACCTATAACCTTTAACATCGAGTCATCAATACACATTATTGAGGGTATTTTTGGATTTATTTGAAGTCGATTGTTATGGTTCTCGCTTATAACTTATTATCTATATTAATTTTTAATTTTTTTTTACATGCAAATGAATGACTCGTGTTAATTTAAGAAGTTTTTTGACATCAATACTTAAGCAACATTTCATTAATGATACGATTGCTTTGACTTCGATGGAAACAAAATATTACTGATGAAAATATTATAGCATCATTTAAAGAAACATTATATTTATTAACCATAAACATTATTTGTAATTTAAACATTTTATTGTTATCATAATTCTCCAACTAAATAGTTCATGGTCAAATCCAAAATAAATATACATTCAAATATGCTATTCTATACGTTGTTTATTTTAGTTCATTATGCGTCATGAACTTAGTACTTTTGCATCATGGGTACCGACCCTTCGTCACGATGTAGAATTTGTAAAGCAAAAAGTACAATATTTATTGGTCACAAGAAAAAGAGTGGCAGGCTTTTGCAGAGCAGGCCTGTGGTATTATTACCTTATATCTCCAGATGTGAAATAAAATAAAAATTCTTTACACGTTTCATATTGTTTTAATAGACTACTTTATATTTTTCTCTTCGTGTCGGTATTTATTTTCTAACCTACCATATCTATCTAAAATATTACCGATACAATCGTTAACACACCTGATTGATGGTGTGCAATCTATCTTCTCGTGATGCAATGGTGTAGCATTAGTTTCTTTTTAGCGTTATACGAACATGTGAATTGGCACCTAGTGGATATTCATCGAGAAACGTGTACCGCACTTGTAAATTACAATAATTGTTGCCTCTTAGATAGCCAATAACGTTCATGTTTTACGACTTAATGATATGGGTTGAGGTCGTTTCAGGCTGTGAATTAAACTGTCACTTCTGGAAAGCATAAGTATAAACATAACGAATGTCTTATGCAATACGCGTACGTTATGTCATAATTATTTTCAACTTTCGTCGCTCGACCCCGAAACAGCTACTTAAATGTTTAGTTTTTTACATGCTTACATGATATTTGTTTATGTGATATTTTTTACATATCTGTCTGAACATAACAAATTATAACGTTTATTCATTTTTACCTCCGACCGAACTGAAAAGGTAAATGTGCTTAGGCTGAGAAGTAGTTTGTGTGTGCAAACTAATATGTGTACTAAAACTGCTTGACACGGTTTTTTTTATAAAGAATATGCGAATTTAACA
>DWHQ01000951.1:0-11945 GCA_018247955.1 Eurytides marcellus marcellus | reverse complement strand
ATATATATATATATATTAATTAACGTATAACAATTTTACGATCAATGACACAATAGGTAGTTGAAAACTTTTTTGAATTGTATATTTTTTATGAATTTTGAAAGAGATATATCTTGAATAGTAAACATTATTTAGTAAACTCAGATACTTTGTAGCAATAACATGGGCTGGTTTTTCAGAATTTATCATTTACACTCAAGCTTAAGCCAATTATTTCAACTATTTGATCTCTTATGAATTTTGCAGAAAATACTTAATGGGGTTGTAGAATTTATGTTTGAAATTATATAATAATACAAAAAAACATTGAAAACAGTTCCAGGCAAAGTTAGTCTGTTTATTAAGAAAATTTTGATGCAACAACTTGAAGTTATCACACTAAAAATAAATTATAACCTTTGCGGCCAACCTTAATGTTGAAGATCAACTTGATTTATCTATAATCTGTATAGGGAGAGCTAACATAACTCACTAAAATATACTAATAGAAGCAGTATTTTATTTTTGACATTACTAATTTTTTTTTATTTTGTAATAAAAAGAAACGATTACATCTTAAAATTTTGTATTTATATCACACATATCTACATTTAATTTTTTATTACATAAATACAAAATTTTAATAGCAGTACCAACAAAATGTTGCTAACCAGTATTTTGCAATCTGTATGCAGGTGTTATCAATATTATATCATACAAGTAATTACAATATTAATACCATATAGGTTAATAAATGCAGAAAGATCAAGTGCAATGAAACTCGAAATGTTTTCCTTTATCTCAATAATTAATATTGAACTTCACATAAATAAAAGATGGATATTGAATTTTTACTGAAAAATTTCAAACCACCACAAGATACTAGAAAGTAATTGTTTTAGTACACTTTTATGGACTTAGTAAGTTTGTACCGGAGAAAAAACACTTTAAAACAATGAATAAACCAGATTTTTACTAACATTAAACACTAAATTATATTGTCTTTCCAAATTATACTTAATTTTGTGAACATTGGAATTACATAGAGTTATCATTATTAGTTTTAACAGAGATGATGCTCCTCACTGTGTTCCCGTGTTTTCTCTTTGATAAGTGGACTTGTTTTGTATTGATGTTTTTTTTATGGATTTCCTCTGGAATCTTGTACAAGTAAATATTCAATATATAGTGTTATAAAGAGCATTATTGTGTTTAATAACAATTATTCTGTAGCATTTATTGGTCCTTGTAGTGCATTGGGAGTTGGAGAGTTAGACGACACCATTCGGCCCTGCTCTTTAACAACTGGATCTAAAAGAAATAAATAATGTTATGGATATATTATGGATAATACATGAAATTGTATTTGGTTGATCAATCAATGTCAATGGCATTAATTTTATTTTACTTTAATCTACTTTTTTTTATATACATGATATCAATCAGCAAATAATTAAAATACAAATGAGAAATAATTATCTCTCAACTCTCCAATCTAAGAAAATATCAGAGCATATATAGCAATTATCAGATTTGTATCACCAAAAAATGGTAAAAAAATCTATTTTAGAAAAAATATTAGCAGGAATTCAGAAAATTGACAAACAGAGAATTGAGTGGTATATATATAAGTATATATTTTGAAATCAAAACTTAGCAGTCTGTATCATGATATTTATATCTACTAATTACTGTAGTAGGCTACAAACATATTCATAGTTCAATTTATTTGCTTAAGTACCTTGTCTTCAATTATATATTATGTTTCATTTCCACCCCTAGAGATATAAGATTAATACCAATACAATAAATTAAGATATGACATAACCACATAGTATTTACTATTATGCAATAATATTATTTACATGTTTCGTTGAGTGTTAAGGGTTTTATTATAAATGTTGCTAATCATTGGTTTTGCACATATGAGTATTAAACTATCTTAACAGAAAATATATTTATGTAATATATATTGGTATTTAGGACAAATTATTTACTTTATTCCATTTTTCACAAGACATGATTTATAATGATTATATCAAAATTATGATTATATTCCAAAATATTAATATTTTTATAATTATATTCACTATGTTATATATGAAATATGGTGGCATCTACAATAATTCCAATTTTTAATTAATAGACATTGAAAAATTTTGATGTTTGATATCTTATGTATACAATTAAATAAAGGTATTTAGTCTGGAAAAATATGAATGTCAAACTTAGTTAGACTATGTAAATCAATAATTGGAGTATATTTGATTGTAATATATATGAACTCTAGTAAAATGATTTTGTAAAACAAATTATGCAACCTTTAAAATTTAAAGATTGTAAGCATTAGATATAAACATGACAATATTAAATTTCAAATTTTAGTATGTTAAAAAGGTATCACAAATTTTGTTTAGCTGATAGTAGTAGACACATTATGAAAAAAGATTATCAGTTAATATATTAAGCTATTTGGGTCAGTCTCTGTTATATCAGAGTATACATTACATTTAAAACTGGTTCAAAGAGAGACTTTTCTGGAGAAAAATGGACATGAAGCCATACTGTAAAATTCATATCTTTACTAGATTTTCCCCGTGAATTTGCATGCATAGATTTTGTTTTAAAAACATTTTTCAATTATTTTAAAGTATTTTAATATAAAAGTAGCCCATTTTTACTTTCTATCCCATGAACTTCACTTATTTAAAAAAATCATACCAATCTACTACTGTGTTCTGAAGGAATAGTTTTCTGTGGTTATTATTTTTTATTTATGGCCCCTTACAAAGAATACTTTAAAACTCAGATCATGTGGTGTAACATTGAAATACTAATAGTATTTGATATGTGCAAGTAGTAAAATATTAATATGCTGACATAAGAAAAATGTATTTATGTAATGGATTTGGGATTTTTCTTTTCACTTATCTTACAAGAATATGCCTCGTTCTGGCATGTTCTCAATGTATCTGCTAAATAAAAGCATATAAATAACTGGGTTATACTCACAGAAATAAGGATGATCCATTGCTTCACGAGCAGTATAACGCTCGTAATGATCATAACGTAACAAACGATCAAGAAAATCTAAAGCTTCTGCAGAAACAAGATGCTGGTTTTCAGAGTGAACAAATCTTTCCCACCGCTTACGTGAATGCCTGGGAATGGAGGCATGTCATAAAACCATTGTTTTTTTTATTTAAAAAAAAATTAGCTAGTTAGTTAACATTACATAAAATAACAGCTACTACTATTTTTTTTATTATAATAAATAAATTTTGCAGATGGCATTATCGCATAGATTATAATTTTGTCATTTTACCTAATTTTTGTTTTAGTTAAAAAAATAAGTTTACCTTCCACTATCTCTACTGTACTTATACTGAAAGTTTATCAACTCATTGCTCTACAACTGTATGAATGAACCCAACCAATAAACTATGATATATTAATATAACTTATAACTTTAGCCATAAATTAAAAAATAGCATACCTCCCAAGAATATCATTAAATCTTGGATCCAATTCTATATGATATTTATCCAAATATTCAAACAGCTCTTCAGTGCCCAGCACTTTCGCAATACGTACAAGTTGGTCATAATTATCATGACCATGGAAGAATGGTTCCTTACGGAAGATCATAGATGCCAACATACATCCTAATGACCACATGTCAAGTGAGTAGTCATACATTTGGTAATCCACCAAAAGTTCAGGACCCTGAAATATTATTACTTTTATGAAATTTTATGTTAAATATAAAATCTATACCACTTTCCCATTACTATTACATTTCTCATAATACCATTGCTTATTTTTTACAAATTTATAATTTTCTCTAGAGAAAGTTGAAAAATACAAAGCAAATTGATAAAAGAGTAAATAAATAAATAACTTATCACAAATGTTAGTGTTATGATGAAATACAATATAAAAAGTGCAAGGTAAATATTCTGAACCATTATTATTGTTAAAGTTACAAATATATAAAATTAAAGACATATTTCTTACCTTAAAGTATCTAGAAGCAACACGGACATTATACTCCTGTCCTGGATGGTAGAATTCTGCTAAGCCCCAGTCAATGAGACGCAACTTTCTATTATCATGATCAATCATGACATTGTGAGGCTTCACATCTCTGTGCATAATACCCATACTGTGGCAATAGTCTAAAGCCTTCAAAAGTTCATACAAATAATACCTAAAATAATTCAATAAAGTTATTACAAATATTAAAAAATTAATTATTTTACTATGATAAGTTGGCTTTTACCTTATATCATAATCAGAAAGTGTTTGATATAATTGTTTAAAATCAGTATTGTTCACATGTTCAAAAATAAGCGCAGGTGTACGAGATACAGGATCTTTAACTACAGCTTGTAATGTTATTATATTTGTGCCACCTCTTAAGTTTTCTAATATCTTTATCTCTCTTTTGATCTTCTTCTTTTTAACAGGCTAAAATAAGAATAAAATCATAAAGTTTTAATTAACTAAAAATTGGATTAGCTTTTTACACATTTAATAAACAATTTTATTTTTAACATTTTATTAAAGTAACCAGAAAGAGTAATATGGATATCATTTTTAAAACTATCATTTACATTTAAAAAATATTATATTGCATTTATTAAAGTTATTGCCGTATACATTAAAAAGACGATGTGCAAATAATAATACAATGTGATAATATAATATTCTCTAATTAAATAAACATGAAATTTCCAGACTGTGTAAAAAATTAAGTTGACTCACCTTCAATATTTTAACTACACACTTCTCGTTATTTGTGATATTTATTGCCTCAAATACTTCACTGTATTTCCCGCGCCCAAGCTTTCGTACTAACTGATAGTCCTCTTGATTACCCCAGTCGACCACATAGCTTTCATAGTCCCAATATTCTCTAGGCTTTTGTGAATTAACATCGGCATATACCCGAGCTCTACTAGGCAATGCCATCGTTTTATACCTTTGCCAACCTAAGGTTTTATCGACGATATTCTTACCGGAAATCGCATATGTCTTGAGTAATGATACTGTGAATAAAAATATTTTCGACGTCACTTTCAAAGATTCACTTAATCACACTGGTCTATAATAATTTTAATCTTTCAAGTCGTCTGAGAATCATTATTAGCGATTACGAACGATTACGAGTCACTTGTATTGATGTATAACCTAAAAACGAGATCCAGCTCAATAGTTGCTGCCAAATTATACAAATTTATTAAAACCTAATTATATACGCTAATTAATTTTTAAGCAATAATCAAATAAAGCTTTTAGTGAATACGAAACTTCTTATGATTCGATGACATGAAATAAAATTTGAAAGTCTTCGTAGAGAAAAACGCACGCCATTATTCGTCAAATGACCAAATAGTTTAGTTAAATATCCATACCTAACACATTACTGAGGTTAATCCTATTTTATTTATTAAACAGCTGAAGCATACATAAACTTCTTAAAAATTAACAAGTAACGTGAAGTCTGAACTATAAAATACACTTTTATCACATAACCGGCACAAATTCAGCGAAATTCAAGATGGACGCCTATCCATCCATCTATACTATTAATATATAGTATAATACACCAAAGTACAAGGAAAGTACACCATCTACAACTGGCACTTTGCTATATCTCGATTTTGACATGCTATCTCTCTCTAACTGAAACTAAGTGTTTTAAGCATTTCATCGTGGAGCTTGCGTGTTTAATGTAATAATACTTATAATAAATTAAATATTGTAAAAAGATAATTTAAAAGGATCTATGAGTAAAACAAACATTATCTGGTCTTTTAAAACAAACTGTAAATTAAAAAAATAATGTTACGATAATTGATCAAACTTCGTGTAAAGAACAAAATTGCATATGGTATCACTATAAGTGATACCATGCTTAATTTCCCAATTTAAACATGTTTGTTAGAAATATTTTACATTACTATAAAATGTTATTATTGATATTCATTTTAATAATACCGAAGCTTACATCAACCACAATTATTACGATTGCCGAACTTGAATGGTCTTAATTATTAATTTATCTCATTTATATTGTTAATAAGTAAGTCAACTGGCAACAATAAATAATTTTAAAAGCGTATAACTTAAAAAAATATCAAGTGTTAGTAAAATAATAAAATAGCAGCCAAGGACAAATTATGGTAAAAATATAAATAACGTTTCAATATTTTTGAATGTAAATCTAAATTTAAATGAATAAAACAAAATATAGTTGTTTTTATATATACTACTTACAATATAGAGATTAATTGATTATTTTATTTCAGATATATACTATCTATCTGTGCTTTACTATATTATATATACTAACCTAATTAAAACAACATTTTTAAGATACAATTATTAGATAGGAGGATTTTCAATTTATTTTATGAAGAATAACTGGCAAAATGAATGTGAAAGTAACAATAAATCAACAAATAAAAGATATTGCCATCATCCAAAAAAAAGGTTAATTTTTATTAATTAAAGGATAAACATAAAAGAAATAATGAATAATTAATTTAACCAGTTCACAATTGAGACCTCAGGTTTGTACTTTTTTCGAGTCAGCTTTGGTATCGAAGTTTTAACATAATTTAAATAACGATTACTTATCTGTTGGCGGAAAAGATTTCAATATTTTAAAGAAAACTTAGATTGGGAATTGTTATCTGTTTTACATATAAATAACATTATTAGTGTTATATAAAAGGAAGTCTTTTCGGTATCTGAGGAAGTTCCATTTATTCCAATCAAGTAATTGGGTTTTATATCAATCACTTTAGGATCGTTCGATCCATCGATAATTTTAGGCCTCTTTTCTTGGGGGTATATTCCGTGCACGATGTTGACACTATGACGATGTGCACTCCGCTGCAACTCCGCGACCGCTATTGATGCATAATTGTTCAATACGATTAACAGGGAGGCACAACGCGGTTCAAGGGCCTCTTGGAAGGAGTGTTACCAGACCATACCCGGTCAAAACAGTAACATTGTTTCCCCATAAATTTAAAGTTGTAACTTATTTGTGGATTCTCAAAAAGCGTCGAAGACGTTCTGCGAATATTTTCTGAAAATTCATCACAATGATGGACAGACGGTCTACAGAGTTTTTATAGAAATCAGACGAGCATATATATTATTTTGCTGAATCTTTCGACTCCTTGAAACCCTATGTAAAAATAAGGCTTATCTTTCATCCGAAGCCTTTTGTTGAATTCTTATTTCCATTGCCCGTTTAACTATTTTCCTTCTTGTTCCTGCCATCAGGTATATCACCGTGTAATAATTTTTCTTCTCTTCTTAGACTGTATTTTCTGCGTCCTCTTGTCGTACGTAGATCATTGTGTCCGACAACGAACCACATCCACCTCCAAAATATCGCCACACTCCATGCGCGTCCGTCTGACGAACGCCCTTTCCCACTAGAGCTGCTGCGGTCGGAACTGGCCCCTGGTGAGCCTAAGCAGACGGCAGCCCCACCGTGAAAACGGTATCGTCCACTGTTGTGATGAATACGATTGCTGCTACTCTTTGGAAAATGGGATTTTCACTAGGGACGCTCATTACCGACTAGCACTAAGCTGGTCGGGATTCCGCACGAGCGGAATCTCGACAGACATCCCCTTGACATCCCCTAGGCTCGAATCAACGGGCTGAGGGTCGATTGCAAACACATCAGTTTCAGCATTTCATTTAGCATCGAATGTAGGTAACATTCGAAATGACACTAGGTTCGGTTGTACTCAGCTCTGAAAAAAAATCTAACATTTCTTGGTAACTTGTATTCTTGCCTGTATTTTTAAAAGAATAATCGTTACATAACAGTATGATGGCATTGTGTACAAATGATTTTGGATGTTCAATTTGTTTTGTGCCTACAAAGTATTTTTCAAGTTCCAAACACATTTTGACTAAGTTTCTTAATCAATGCAAACTTATTCAGAAATCATAAAACAACTAAGTATTAAAAAAACGTGTGCATCGCGGGACTCCCGACAGAAGTGATAACCTGTCAAATTATCAACTGAAGCCAGACAAACTGGCACCGTTACGCGTTACAAAGCGGTTTACCCTCCCATAAAAAGTTATCACTTCAAAATATTAAAACAAACCTAGAACATTTATCTCCATTAGAATACTATGTATTAGTGTTTAATAACTCCTAAATGTTATTTCACTTTGTTAAGATTGTGAGGAATCATGATGTAACTAATAACTTCTGTCTACGTAAATTTGATTTAGACCTAATTCAAAATCAAATCAAATATATTTATTCAAATAGGCCTTTACAAGCACTTTTGAATTGTCATTTTTACATTTTGTTCGTGAGAAAGCTACTACCGGTTCGGGGTGGAGTTCTATTGAGAAGAGCCGGCGATAAACTCAACAGTTGCTCTTTTAAAATACTTTTACAGTATGTTAAGTCTTAATACAATGTAATAGCTATCGCATACTCAAGTCAATCAATTAAGTTCCACGCATTTTGATCTACCAGAAAAGTGTGTGAACACTCTTGAACAGTGTAATAAGCTTTATACAACAAAATGTTATAATTTTAGTTTTTAAAAGGCCAAGTGGTAGATCTAAGATATTTGGTGGAATTGTATTAAATATTCGTATACCAAGGCCCATGAAGGATTTTATTTACCTTTTGGAGACGAAATCGAGATATTACAAGTTTATTTTTATTTTTAGTATTCACTGTGTGTCTGTCATTGATTTTTTATAAAATTATTAAGATTTTGTCGAATATAGAATATATTACCAAGTATATATTGTGAGGCCACCGTTAAAATACCAGTTCTTTAAAAAAAACATCTCGCAGGGAATCTCGAGCTCTCGGGTTATAAATACATGGCACAAATCTTTTCTGAAGAATAAATACCGAATTTATCTCAGCAGCGTTACTCCATAATAGGATACTGTAAAACAAATCACTATGAAAATAACTAAAATGAAGAAGCCTAGCTGTATCAACATCCGTCAATTGTCTTACTTTCCTTACTGCAAAGACGGCTGCACTGAGTTTATCTACGAGTGTTGAGAGATAGGGGTTCTACTGCAGTTTTGTATCTAAAATTATACCCAAGAAAACAGTTGAATCATTAAGTTCCAGTGCTTCGTACTCGTAAGTTTCATTAGGTAGGGTAGATTCAACACATTTAGTTTTTTTTTTGGCATTTAGTATCAAATTATTAAGTTTAAACCAGTTAAGTATGCGTGACAGAGCACTATTTACTTCGTCATAATTAGTGCGATTACGCTCAACCTTGAATATTAGGGAGATATCATCAGCAAAGAGGTCAATTTAATACAATTTCTTTAGAAAAAAACGCAAATTATATGTATACATAGTAAGAATAAAAAAGGCCCCAGAGCAGATCCTTGTGGAACACTCATCTGTAAAGGAGATCCAGATGATTTTACATTATTTATATCAACCCTCTGGACTCTCTGCCTTAAGTAAGAGGCAATAAGATCAAGCGCCGCGTATTCCATAGTGATCAAGCTTGAGGAGTAAGGTTTGATGGTCTACACAATCAAAGGCTTTGCTTTTTATAAATCGCAAAATAACCCGATAGCATTTTGCGATTTTTTCCATGCGTCGTAAATATGCTTAAGTAGCTTAGCGTCCGCATACCTTTGGTGAAACCATACTATTCACTATGCTGCTGATGGCTCAAGTCTATCGCCACTTTCATACAAGGGAACCACTTCGCTGAGTTTCATCAGATTTGGGAATATACCTACATCAATACATTTGTTAAAGATGAAAGATAATTGTGGAGTAATGTCGTTTATGTCACTATTTATAATTTAATTGATATGCCTCAAAGATCAACGGTCTTTTTTTCAACTGAGGGTTTTAAAAGTTTTAATAATATCATTTGATGAAACATTTTTAAAGAAGAAGAGGTTGTTATTGTATTTAATATTACTTTGTAATGTGGTTTTTGAATCTGATCAGGATGAATTTAGAGTGAATTTTACTATTATTGGCATTTTCGAGAATGTTTTTTTTTTTTTTTTTGAAAAAGTTTAATTAAAAAAAAAAAATAATTTCGGTATTATTAAATTTTATATTTTATAAATTCAGTAGCGGTCCTGGATTTTCCTGTAACATTGGATATAATTTCCAATGTTGCTTTAATTTAACTTTTTTTAATTCAAAATTTTAGTTCTCATTTATCTATATATAAGTCTATACTTAGCCATACAGGCGAAGTCTACACAAACTACAAACTTTCTTAAATATTTTAGAAAAATTTCTAACTTTAGTTGTAAACGCTGGATTATGACTCCATTGGCCAATACTAAATAATTCATATAATGTATTTCTACTTTTATTTATGCCTACGGTTGCTCAAACACTAGAATATAATTTAAATTGTTTTGAATTATTTTTAATTTTAAGAATATTATTGTACTTCTGTAAAAGCACTTCAAAAACTTCATGGCATAAGTCGTCCAGATCATCGTCATTTTTTATATTTATTAAAAATATTTTTTAGCCAATTTTTTTTTAAGTATGAAGAATGAAGGGAAATAAATGTACTAACACATCTTCGAGACAAAAAAACATAGGCGTACTATAAAAAACAAAACCAATTAAAACTTACTTTTGATTGAAGAGCCATACAAGTCGCGAGGCGCACTGAATTAAGATGCAATTCGCGTCAAACTTTTGATAACATTATGTATGAGATAGGAGGAACATGTGATGAAAAAGTATAAAATCCAGTTTATCAACAAATGTCAGTAGCAAAAAAACAACAGACGGGCATTATGAAAGATTTTTTTTATATTGTAATACACAATTATAACTTAGCCTTGGCTATACTAAATAAAATCGTTAATTAGTATTAAAAATAACTATTATTTGGATAATTTGTATGTAATACAAGATTTTCAAAAGTACCGTACTAGAGTAAAATTACGGACCTCATTATTAAAATAGTGTAGTTTTGGTATAACTCTAAATATTTCTAAATCATTTGAAAATAGAAGCTGAAAATAATTATTTTAAATTTTCAAGGATAATAATTTTCATTGAAATGAAAAATAATAATTTATATTGTTAATTACAGGCGCATATGAATTTTTTGTATAATTTAAGTTTTTCTACGCGTGCAGAGATCATCTAGTCATGTAGGGACATATTCTTAATTTTTTTTCTTTTTTGTGAAGTAAATCATGATTATGTTAAAATTTATTTTATGTAATTTTTTTGTTTAAACTTTAATAAATTGCGAAAGACGTGGTCACCGTTTTTAAAAGCTTAGGTGTTCTATTTAAAATCAATATTTGATTTTATGAAAGAAAGAAGAAAAAATAGAGGTATTTTTTGTGGTACTTCAAAATAAAGTAGAAACCAATACCTACGCCTATAAAGTGCAAGTGGTTAATGGAATATGAGTAATGTCGATTAAGAATACCACGTAGTTCTACGTGGCGCACTGTATTTAAACTTAATTTAGAAATTGTGCGTTCATAAATAATTTTTATTTAGAATTTGTAAAATTCTTTCATTTCTTTACCGTAAAATTTAACTTTAACTGTGTTACAGTATTATTTCAAAAGTTAATGAGGAAATATGGGGAGACTTAAATGTGAAATAAAAAATATTAAAGAAACTATTGTGAAGCCATGAGTATTTTAAAATTTGTTAGAAAAACACAAAAATTATGTATATAAATGGATACAACATAATGATAACTTCCTTACAATAATTGCTTTAAATAAACAATGTCCAAAAAATACCTGTTATTATAATTGAAATATGTCTTGAATTTCTACCACATAAGACCATTATGTCCATTTAAAAAAAATAGTTAATACAAAATTCTGTCACATATTTACAAAAAATATAAATTTCAAATTTTTGTAGCTACCTCCTCTTTCATAACTTGAAATGGTTTCATATTAAGTGC
>DWHQ01000950.1:0-11946 GCA_018247955.1 Eurytides marcellus marcellus | reverse complement strand
CACACACACTAGTGTATAAAGCTCTTCTCTCCACATTTAATGCTGTGTTAATGTTTTGTTTATATTTATTAATAAACTATTTTATGTTTTATTTTTAATTTTAACTTTAGACATCTCACGTGGCCGGTACATATGCAAAATCCTTATTTCTATCGTTTGCATTGAGAATAGTAACATTGCCGCAAATAATTATGATGTAGAACGCCGTTGCTAGACAATGGAAAATAAATTAATGATTATTGCCTGATAGAAATTAGTTTCGCTATTTATTTCTGTATTGTTAAGCTTGCTAATAATAGTTCATCTATTGGAACGAATGCAAATGGGAATGCGCTTCAAATCTCAATGCATTTACTGAACTATTTCTAAATTAATTATTCATAAACAATTGTATACGGTACTACATTCACTAAAGTCTTCCACTTACAACTTGATTATAACTTTAGACAACATCGCCTTTGAATCACCAAAAAGTTCATAAAAACGTATGTTTTAAAAAATATATAAGTAACATTGTTAACACTACAAACACATATGACTCTTTGTTACTCCATCACAAGAAGTAAGTTATTTTAAAAATCAAAACATAATTTCGTGGTCAACGCGTGTAAAATCTCTTAGATTTCGAACGGGAGCTTCTCCTAACATCAAAGTCGATCAATTTATTTCAACCAATCTGTTTACTTTATTCAGTAACACAGATGTGGTAGTTCGAACGCATGGTCTCTGTCAGTTGATCACAGATTATGCACAGTGCATGCGTAATCATACAGTTAACATCTCTATCAGTACATTTACTCGTTAGTGAATAATACTGTTTAATTATTTTATATCACATAATTAATTTTTTTTATTTACTTTTTATTGTAACAAATTACTTAAAAAATAAGGATTCTCTTGTTTCTAGACATTCTTCAGTTACCCCGGGGCGTGGAGATAAATTTGTGACAGATGCAATCAATTAATTAAAATATGTATATTTTTTATGAATAATACATTAACAAACATATTACATAAATAATTAAACGTTAACGAAACACGATGACGTCCATCATATTATTTTACCCAGTTCCCACCAAATAAAATTTCATTTTTTAAAATGTTACCGAGTTATGCATTTGACTAAATAATTAATGTTGGAATAAAAATTAACATTAAATAGAATTAATAAAAAACCACATTTAATACTATAAACAAAGTAAGTACAATGAATATAAATATGTTTTCGCACAACAAACTCTTTTCTGTTATTATTAATAGTAATGCAATTAAACAAAACGGACTGTTTCTACGAAAGCAAATAAAAAATTCAGACTGGAACGTATCAGTGCGGTGGCCGATCCGTTATCGACAAGGACGTGGACTATGTTTATTTGCAAAACGTAGAAAAAGATTTAAATAGAACCTTTTTAATGCGACCGACAAAATATCACTAATTATAAAGAAAATAAACTTACGCGCGCACACGAATTGGGAAATTAGTATGAACTATCAAAATAAAAAATGTTAAAACTGTCGAATTGCCTCTTAGTTCTTGACTAGCTTTATTAACCATACCTACATTAAAATATATGATTACTTATAGTAAACAAGAAATTTTATAATGTGGCCGTTAAAAGGTCTTTATTACATTTTACAACGTTGTAAACCCACCGTAGAATTTAGGATTAATTTGATTATGGTCAATTATTCACAAAGTGATGGGCCCAATTGGGCTTTTTATTTAGCGCTAATAAGCCGAAAAGTATCTAATTTGGTCGGCGGTGTCTTTGCTGCTAACAAATTGAACCACTTTAGCGTATCGCTGGGCGAAATAAAATCAGTATTAACAATCGATAATTAAGTGACCTTAAAACAATTTCATCACATAAAGCTTTTGTTTACTTTGCTCGTTGAACTTTTTTTATAATTAAAATAGGTCAAGAAAAACTAAGCTAATATAGAACTTAAGCGAAGCTAAACAAATAATTCTAGATATAATAACAAGTTTAAATTCCATGGACTTTTATTTGGTGTATTTTTTTCTTCTTCACTACAGCCACGCAGCAGCTCCCGCTTCTGAATGGGCCAGCTCGAACTGGATATGTACCATGACCTCACAGAAAATCAGAATAAATCAAATAAAAAATCAAAGTAAAATCAGAGTAAACACTTCCAGTGTTTGTACTTCCTCGTTTCGTCCGGCGAATGAAGTGGAAGAACCAATTGTTTCGCTTCTGTATGAATGATGAACAAACATACTTTTGCGTTTATAATATTAATTAGGATCATTATGAACAAACTCCGTTTTCGGAAAGCTGAGTAAAGACCATTATGAACAAATGGCGAATCACTCCGAATCCAACGAACTTAAACCCGAAGAACGAAAGAATGTAATCTCCCGGCGACGTCGAACGGTGAACTCAAAGGAGGTGGAAGATTTTAAATAAAAAAAAAAGAAATGTACAAACGCGGATTAATCTCGCTCGTTAAGGAACGTCAAACAGGCGTTAATCTGCCGTATAACGTCTAAGAGCTAGATAACAAAAGCAACCGAGGCGGCGCAAGCAGTCGCCCTATCTGCGCGCCGCCTTAAAAGCTCATTGTAACGCGAGCCTCAAATACGAAATTGAATAATGCTGACCTATCCCGCGACCGCCTTGGCCGTAAATCACCGAGATATTTATGTCCCCCTGCCCCCGCGCACCGTGCCCACCCCGCTTATTCGCGTCCCGGGCCCGGGATGTGGAAATATCGAATAAAAACCATCATAAAACTGGTGAGCGACTCCGATTGGAATCAAAGACGCGCGGGCTGCGGTCGTACGCCTATTCTGCGGTCCGCCGTTTTAGCCCACGAGACATAGCCAACCGATTTCCTAACAGAATACCGATACCATACGAACACCTATACGGCCGCCCGTAAATCCACTCGGGATTTCACGAAGTGTCCGTAAATATTTCAACTCGTCCGATATTGTTTTAGCAAATGCTACGAGTGAAACAAAGCGATTTCAGTTGTCAACATATAGTATATGTTGTAATAAATCATATCCATACAATTAAACTTTGTCTATTAATCTACTATTCAGTTTTCGGTGGAACATGAAAGGAAAACATATCGTAGAGTAACTGTTTTAAACCTGAGCAATCTCCGTTCTATATAAAATATGTGCACAGTTTTATAAACAGTGATCAACGATCCTATCAGTTATTTTGGTCTAAAACTAATAATCTATAAAAATAAGATGCATGCACTTTAACCGAATACTATTTATATTAAAGTTCTCACTTTAAAATCCCAAGCCGATTCGCGGTCCCGCTGATAACGTGCCCAACATTTAGCCAGTCGAAAACGTCCGACGTAAATCAAAACAATAATTCATTAACAAAGATTACGAGCCCGTGGGAGCGGTATAAATCCCGCTGTCGCCGCGCGGGTCAGTTGCCCAACGCAGCCTCCAATGGAACGGGCGCAACGTTTATCTCAGAAGCGTGGCATGTAACGCGCCGCTTCCCATAAGCATTAACTCCCAACTATATTCCCCCTTATTCATGAGAAATAAATAATACTATTAGAGGGAGATACCGATTCCCGATAAAAAGTGGGCCCAAGTTAAATGGGAGGCACGCGGGAGGCAGAAAGAAAGTAATGGAGGAGCGAACCGGTTTTGAGATTTTTACGAATGCAAGGCCCCGAGCCGGGCCCGGCTATGTGATGCCCGCGGCGGGCACATAACGTAACACACGGTGGATTCGCGCCGCCGCTTCCCCGTGTCTGTGCGGCTATAACAATAATCATCACATAACTGCATTCCGAAGGCACATTGGGTCATTTCAATATTTGCCGCGCAATCCGAGTCATTTCGGACCCCTCATAACCACATATTTGATAAACATACCGATAAAATATTTTGTTCTAATCTTATTATGGTAGCAAGAATCTGATCAAGCACCACGACTTTTCAGAAGACAAATGTATTGTTGTTTCTATGAAGTAACAAGTCGAGTCGGGCGCCTAATGGCAAGCGACACCCTTACCCACAGCGACACAGCACCAAGTGTTTTAAATAAGAGAAAACAGTTAAAGGTAGGAATTTTTGGAAGGGGATGCAGGAAAGGAAGAGGAGGCAAGAAAAGGAAGGGAAGGCAGAAAAAGGTAGGGGAGGCTGAAAAAAGAAGGAGACAGGGGAGTGCGGAACCGGCCACCTCTCTTTCCGGACAAAACGTATAAGCAAAAACATTTTCACTTTATGCCTATTATCGGTGAGGACATGGTACTTATCCAGCACGAACTGGCCCATTCAGCAGCAGCGGTAGATGCAGCGTGGCTCCACCACCGTTAATTAAGTATTTTGCAGTAAAATAAAATAGAATAACTTACAATGCTTTAACACGGACTTGGTAATTGTCCTAACTTTTAAAGAGTATGGAAGTGGAAATGTATGTGGAATTTATATATTAATGCCGTTAAAAGTCGCCAACGTAAGTAGTCAGAAGGATCGTCTGATTATATCACTATTATTAACTTATCCTCTAATAAAATTATATATAAAATACGAAGAACCATATAATATGTGTATATAAATATTTCCGCATGAAATCTTTTAGCTATGCTTATATTCAAAGCCTGTTCATAATTAGTCTGTTTCCATAATCACAGATTATACACACCTTTAGTTATGACAATTTAAATGGCCTCCGTCTGTGAAATGAACGTGACAACGGTCCTCAACTTCGCGCTCAGCTCACAACAACCCGTCTGAAGGCGGTTAAATCAAGTGAACTAATTGCACACACAACAACCGACGACGGATTGATATCGCGTCGAACATGCATCCGAAATAGCGGCTTCAATAAACACGTCACTATCGTTTAGCGACTATGATCGGATCTACATCCGCACTTCGCCATTCGATTTGATTTGTGATGAATATTTGAAAATGAATATTTTAAGACCTGTAAGTGTTAAATAATAAGTTTTATCGAATCCATAAATGCCTTGCTTTGCCCTTTGTAATCTAAATAATTATTACGCATTGCCTACACATATTTACATCTCTGAAATATGATTTGAGCTGTACTGTAAATTTTTCACAACTGACAACCATTTCCACAGATTATTTTTATTAAATAACCAATATTTGCTCAGTCGTCTTTAATAAATCATCAAAAAATGTTGTTGGTTGAATTAACTAGTACGTCATTAAAACGCCATCAAATCTTATATTATGTTTATTTTTTTAATAATTACGTACGTTAATTTATATTTTTTTATGAAAATCATATTTCATAGCAACTTTCTTGCAAATCATTTCAAAAATATGTATAATATTCAATTGGGTTTTACAAGGCTAATGAGAATTTAAGAAATTTATTGAAATATAATTAAATAAAAATTATGACAACGAAATTTTATTGTCATCGTGCATTAAAATATTTTGTGAAACTTTTTATATCTTATTATTTAGCATAGCAATTTAAGGAATTACGGTCAAAATAATTGTTATTCTGTGTGTCGTTAAAAACGTGCTGAAACTGTCCGTTGATGCAAGTGGTTGTATTAACGATAAAACGTTTTGAATTAACCGTAGACAAGAGAGCATTGCTATACGCACGTCAAGCTTAACGTTGTCAATGACGATTCGAAATCCTAACCTAGCTCAAGATTTGTCGAATTGGCTGAAGATTAGCATTAACACCTAATTAACATACGGAATTATAATGTTAGTCAGTTTCGTTGAATGAAACTGATTACAGATATAAACAAAAAAAAAACACTTTCACTTCATAAATTTAATACTTAGAAGCGACAGTATATTTAAATATTTTAGACATAGAACATCATGTAAACACTATGTTATTTAATATTAAGGTATTTAATTAAGACGGCACATATGCGTCACAAGATTATTACTACGAGTATAATGAAAATAATTTTAACTTGGAAAGCGCTGATATGAAAAGTAAGATGGGCGTTAGGAACTGCTCTTGCATAGCTTAGACGTTCATCCTTTGGTGTGAACATAAAACGCGCACTTAAACGTCGATTAGAGAAATCTGGATATAAGACGGGATTAGTGTGTCGTATTTCGAAATGACCTACTTCCTGCAGGAAATAGTATAAGCGATGGCGAATGTTTGTTTGTTTGTCAACATGCGCCCATGTTTGTTGAGCCATTAGAGCGAGGCCGACGGATGGTGGAACTGAAACTTGACAAAAACTAAAGCGAAATAACGTATTACCCAATTTACCTAACCAGCCCGCTTGCAAAGTGGTGAAATAGATTTTAATAATTTAATTTCTTACTTGTAACAAGTTTGACGATTACTGTTCAAAAGTGATTTTTTTAATTAATAGTTGTAAAAGGCATAATTTTTTTCAATATTTTTTAATGATATAAAACATTGTAATTCTTAAACTGGCCACAAATGTCACTATGACAAACTATATTTTATTTTTTTATTTTAACACTAAACAAGATGCTTAACTATATATTAATGAAGCAAACAATAAAGACGTCAGTTATTAACGTTTGCCTCTTATTACTATTAGTTTTTTAACACGTTGACTAGTAGTTTTTAAACGGTATAACAACGGATTGAACTAATTTCTTTCGCCACAATTTCTAGCCATGGATGGTGGAGAGCTCATAATTACCCTCTCTCAAACCCTTATCCTAATAATGTTGTACAGTTAAACGTCATTTAAAAGCACATTAAAATTTTACATATTTTCAAAATTATTCAGCTTAAATGGTTTTAAAATTGAACAGGAATCTGTCATGCAAATTTTGCAAATACATACCTTAAAACAGATATTAAAAGCGTCACAATAGTTGACATATAGATACTGAGACAAATTTCTTAGAACGCGATTTATGACCGAAGGTTACAAGTTCGATGCCGATAAATTTCATCAGATACATTTAAAATTATATAGTTTTGCTAAGCATAGTTTCATTTAGCAATTGAAAACGATATAACATAATTTAACATGCAATATTACTTTTTAATATATGATATTTAAGCAAAAAATATTAACGTGTATTAATTTAATAAATAAACGATTGAATTTCGAAAGAGTATAGCATTTATTTTTCCCTTTATGATCGTTTAGATTAAAATATTATACGCACAAATTAAATATCAATTTAAGGGGTTAGCGCACTGACACGCGTTTATATAACACTGATTTAGCTGTATTTACTTATTTGAGTCTTCGATGCCAGGTTCGAATCACGGCCGAAGGTAATATTTGTGTGTTCACAAACATAACCCGGTTTCGTAAGAAATGTTTATTTCGAATGTGCCCAAAAATTCTACAGTTGTAACAACTGAAGAATTAATTTCCCGTCTTATGAATATAACACCGCTTTTAATTTTCTTTGTTTTTTTCTTCTTTCTAAAGATTTTCAGACAAGTTTGCTGTTTTAGTCAATTTAAATTTAATTCAAGTTAGATTTTTAAACTCGGGCATAGGTTAGAACAGTATACATTATGCGAATAAATTGATATTTCATAGACGCATTAAGACACACACATCATGTATTTTAAAATAAATATTATCCTATGTTTTTATAATACAATCAACCTTAATGAATTATAACCTCTAACTATGAACTATGCATGGCCGCTAATACTTATTTACCAACCACGAATACCGCTTAGTAATGTTAACTTAACTATTATGCTATAATGAAATGTACGTTGACGTTCAATATTGACTAATGTTTGGAAGTCTAGCGAAAATGGGGTTTACAGTAGATATTTGGACAATTCATAATACGTCCTCTTAGCGGTTGACGCTTAAAAAAACGTTTTTCCCGTATGATATAAAAAGAAATATAAAGAGCTCAATAAGTGTTAAATTGATACAGTCAACAAACGTTCTTAAAAATGCAAAAAAAGATTATTTTAAAATAGTTGTTTTATAAACATCTTCATAATGATAAATATTCAGAAAATTTTTGTTTGTTTATAATGCAATTATTACTTTGCGCTTATTAAAAAATTTGAAGATGCAACGTGCAACGCAAAGAATTCTACACTACAATGAAGTAACGGCGCACAATAAGCTTCCCGTAAGTACATTATTCGAATACAAAACATCTTGAATGACGACGCATGACTCCTGGCACCTTCTCTCGCTGGCTTTACGACGGCCATATATCCACCGAAACTGGCATCAAAATTGAAAAGGATCCATCATTCATCAATTAGTTACAGAGACAAAACGCTTTTGGCCGATGCCTGCGTAATTGCAGTGCTACAATCGCTACGAAGCTACCGTAACGCCCGCAATTTGCTCCCATTGTTCTGCGGACGGTAATGTTTACACCGTCGATTGTCCCTACCCGCGCACTGAGGAGCTGTTTTCAAAACAGCGGACGCCTAGTGCGACTATTGTTTCGCGACACAGCTTTCCAACTGTCCACCGTGACTGTCCAAACGAAGTGCATTAAAACCTGCCGCGAGCCACATTGAACTTTATCGACGGGCGCGAGAGAGAATATCAGAGGGACTTACTTGGGTCATCAGGCGGTCGGCTCCGGTGCCCTCGTCGTCCTTGAAGTCGATGTCGGGGTTGTAGTTGGGCACCAGGTCCTTGAATTTCTCGTCGTCCCTGGTGATGCGGCCCTCGGAAGGTCCGCTGGCGGACTTGGAGTTCTCGCCGATGTTGGGGTCGTGCTGGTTGAACACTAGGGGCGTGATGCGGCGCGGTCCGTGGCGCCTGGTGAAGCCGCGCCCCGGGCCGCAGGCCGCCGCCGCGCCCAGCCACAGTAGCACCAGCGGGAGCCTCATCTCGCAGGCATCACTCCGCGCGCGCACTACGCACGACCAACGCGCGCCGCGATTTGAGCGACACTGACCGCAACCGACTGCGCCCGCTCCACCACCGGGCCCGGCTGCCTGCATCCCTTCGGCGCCCGCCACCACTCACGTTCGCACTCGCCTCGGCCCGCTCCCAAAGTTTCCATCGCTCCGGGCTTTACGTTCACCGTGATCAACACTTTCAGGATGGACCAAACTTCCCGCTTGCCTATTACTAAAAAGAATCATCATCTTTTATGCTTAGATTTCTCGCTTTGCTTATGGATTAAGACTATTCTATAAATATATATATATATACTTTTTGGATTTTAAGGTTTAATTTTGGGCTGTTATTCTGTTGATTTCTCGTAACGATTTTCTCGGTGCTTCGATTTCACACTTTATCTTTTAATATTAGTGTAAAACGAAAATTCTTTTCGAATATCAAACGCAAATTGTTTAGAACTGTTAAACATTTGTTTACCCCAGACAGTTTTCTTACTGTTATTACACTTCTTTTGCGTGAATTAAATGAAATGGCGAATTTTTATTTGACACGTTTCCTTGCTATGTCACACAGGAGGATATTTTTCACATAAAATATTTTCTGTAAAACGTTGTTTCAAACTTAACTTTTATTTGCTAAATTATAATTAGACGCTTAAATGAAACAAAAAACCAAAAAGAATGTTTTATAATAGCTTAATGATAAGCGATTAGCATACTATCTTACTTTATCTAACCTACGCAAAATGTCAATACGAACAACGCGATGAAAATTGAAGGGTAATTTAAAAATATCAGCGACGTAAATAAATAAATTTTAACGCAATGATTGCGAGTTACCTTTAAATTGTTCATTGTCTAATTTTCATTTCATTTTTCTAAACTCCTTTCATTGATGTAATAATTTCAGTTTAATAAAATGGTTAATTAAGAAATCGGGCACATAGCTCAGCTGCTACTAATGATTCTTAAATGTTCTATAGATTATTTTGATACTATACTATGTTTGCATGATCTTGTACCAACTCCAAAACCACTCAACGTAAGTTTAAATTATTGGTTTTAATATTTTTTTCCATAAATGTATCTATCGATTACTAATAATTAAATTAGTTTGGCTTTTTTTTGTGTGTGGCTTAAACAGAAATATATGTTGGTGTTCAAAATTAAAAATCGATGTTTAATGTATATTCAGTAATAAATTCGTTATTAACTCTAGTTTATCTATTACTCTCGTTAGTAACTCGATCTATTGATGGCACATTTCATGTTTTAAAATTAACATGGGTAACCTATTTTGTATGCAACCTAACATTTTGTATAATCGAAAAAATCGTCTTTGATAAGAAGCAAATAGTTATAACAGTATAAAGAATTGAAGCAATATTTCGCAATTCACGAATAACTACAGATTAAGGCAGAGGTGCCTTAGTAACTGACTTCGTATAGTTCAGAGATTACATAAGTGGTGAGTAGTGAGCAATGACTTTTGATTTTTAAGAATCACTACCGCATATATTACTTAACGTATGCATAACACATTTGATACGTTTGCAACCCTGTGATATAGGTTAATTCGTGTATGTATTATTAGATTATTTTTTTTATTATTCTGTCCATTTCCCATGACTAATACATAAAAAGCGCTACTGAATCTAATGCGGTTTGGAAAAACCAACAGGTTCGAGAAAAGACAGATGATTATTTTTGCAAACAACACATGGAATCGCCCAAGAAGGCTGTTAACCTAATCAAGTATGTACATATGTACATGCACCTCCTACTACTGGTTTTCCTTAAAGTGAATCCGAAAACACGAATTGAACTATTATGATAAATTCTATATCTTCATCTCGGCTCTCTGAGGTTTTCCTTTTTGGTTATTTTCAGACTACCAAAGTGTCGACTTCCTGTATTATCACTTCGACCTAAAACTAAAGGTAACCATGATAAAATTCATGTTAATCCATTACGCGGATAATATTACCATTACTGGGAATAGAGGTATACCATCTCACCTCGACTTCATGTCCTACAACAATTTTTCTAGTAAATTACAAAATTGTATTATTTTTATACAATAGGTAGCAAAAGCAAAGGTTAATTAGTGATCACCGTTTACTACGGACATTAACAACTAGGGGTTGCAAATAAGCTAAATTGATTTTAAGAAATAAATATATTAATGGGCATTGCTTATTTTAGACCACGTATAGATTCTGATCAGGGCCATGCCTCTTTAAAAATTTTTTGAAGAAGATTTATAAGATAATTTATGCTTATTCTTCGATGATATTTTTTAAGGAATGGGCAATAAAATGCACGAAGAATTAACTTTAAAGTAACGATTTTTTTAATGTTTACAATTAATATTATTAGTCTATTTTTGAACATAGACTAGGGTGGACTCATCCAATTTCGTGATAAAACAAAATATGTAATAAATCTTCGATATTTTAGTAAAATCTTCTTATTTATTTTAATTAGGAACATGAACCAGTCTTTTATTCACAATAATTAGGATATTAAACTTATTTAGGACTACTAGTTTTAGACTTATAGCTAATAATCGAAACCTCGTTGACTTTGACAATTTTGTGATAATCACTTTAAGTCCGTGATACATACTCAGCTAATTACGTTATCACAGAATTGCATGAGCTTATGATTTTGATGAGGAAAAAAATGTATGATTATAAAATTAAATATTTCACGATATTCTTTTTGGAGAAAGTTGTGTCAAGCTATTTGGAAGAGAACCAGAACTTAGTTGTGGTATATTTCGTACCCCTTTGAAAATCGTCATCGGTGATAGAAAATATCCAGAAGCATTTATGGCAGCTAGTACCGTAGAGGTGCTACCTTTTTCAGCGTATATACGGATATAAACATACTGTTTTCCGATTTTTGATACTATTTTGGAAGGTTTATTAACGAACATTAAGCCTGTGTCGTCGCAATTCCATATTTTATCCGGAGAACAACAATTCGTACTCAGTCAGGGTCTTCTCTAATTTTTAATAAAAGTCAGCTAGGATAGCAGGATTGGAACAACTTGCTCGACCAGCAAATTCTCGGGTGTTCGCAAGGATAAGCCATAACGCTGTTTAAAACTGGCCCACCATTTCCAACCAGCAGAACCTTTGTC
>DWHQ01000949.1:0-11947 GCA_018247955.1 Eurytides marcellus marcellus | reverse complement strand
AAAATAATTATTTTATAAAAAATAACCTACTTTTTTTACGGTGGTTGGGAGGGAGGAGGAGTGAGGAGAGGGAGGAAGGGGAGGGAGGGGCATGGGCTACCGGCCACCTCACTCACCGGAAGAAACTCGGAAGCAAATATACTTCCATTTCACGCCGATTTTCTGTGAGGTCTGGTACTTATCCGGTTCGAGCCGGCGCATTCAGCAACGGGAGTAGCTGCATGGCTCTACCACCGTAAAGATTTTTATTTATCATAACAATTAAATGGGCTTTACATGCCTAAGATATGTAATTTTCACTACTTATTGAACACCCCTCGTACTTAACATTTTCATACACGTATTGAGAAGCGACAGTCAATATTTAATTCGTATTTATGGCAGTTGCATTGTTCCGGTCTTAGTTTGATGAAACGCCTGATCCTATAAAGAAGAGGGCGTTCGTAAAGTTTTGCTATGTACGACAGCAGCGTTATTGGCAGCGGCATCGACGTCGTCCGGTGAGGTAATCGGCACATCAAGTTTAAAAAATGTTGGTGCGAACGCGCAGCCTTTTGAGCACAACACTCGCTGCCTCCAAATTAAGCGTGACAAGAACTGGCAGGTGAGGCGAATCTACATATGTCACGATGATAACAACTGAGGCAAGAGCTAGTAACGCATCTGTATCCATTGAGTATTATGTAAATGTGTCAAAGAAGCATTACAAGCGTTGTAGCTACTACGTAGTGTTTACAACAGTTATTGATGTTTTTTTTTTAATAAATTAAAAAGAACGTTGGTGCTCCAGGACTCTCCCACCAGATGAAAAGAAGTAATGCTGTCTTTCATGATAAAAGGGGGGAGAGGAACTGACGCAGTCATATTGTCCCACTTCTTAGCTCTGCGCATTACAAACAAGGAGCCAAATCTCTTCGCACAAACAAAAAATATGAAACATATTTACGCTTCTAATATAGATTTATATTTTATTTAGTTAATAATCGTGTTAAACAAAATATGATTATAGGCAAACATTAACAACCATTGAGAGCCCTCGCGAAAGCAGATGGTAACTCATTCAACAAAAAAAAAGAAAACATCGTGCTAACGATACTCCAAGGAAGATACAAATACTGTAAGAAATATTTATGGAGGTTTTTCGGAATAGAATCCCCGAGGATACCGGGACGCGACGGTTTGCCCTCTGAAAATAAAGAAAAACACGTCTGAAATCCCCATCCACGCATAATTCTTAATACAGGGATTACAGAATAGCTTCTTAAAGCTTTGGTGTTAAAACAAAAGATAACAAGCAATTAGAGTTGCCCTTCGAAAAAGAAATCGTTGTAAAAAATTATTGCGCACGAAAATATTTTAGATTCGTGTGTCTATTAAATTTCATTTTTAAGCGGTGATAATTCAATTATTAATTTATATATAATAGTGATTCGTTCTAATTTTTCTTAATTTTGCACCTTCGTTGGTGGAACTAATATTAAATAAAGCGGATTAAATGCTAGCTTACGCTTTTTTTGCGTTCACCTGTGCCTCGTAAATATTTCCCGCGACCATAAAATGCATTAGTAAAGTCTGCTATGAATAATGACGGGACCTTTGCCTTCCAGCGCTCTGCACGGCGTCATTATAAACGATTGTGGGGAAAATTTACACGAACTTAACGTTTTTTTTTCACGAATTGATCGATGATTCCATTTTGATGGAATTTTCTAACATGGTAAATAATTAACAAAATGGTAAAGTTTCTGCTTTTATAAATACATGACATTGAAACACTTTCACAATTCACCACATGCTTATGTTAATTAAGTAATGGATCTTTAGGGAGTAATCAGGAAGGGCTTTCCTTAATTAATTAATGACTATTCATCCCTCTCGGTTAGTTTAATATGTCGAGTTTTAAGGCAGCTTCGAGAGTTCGAACAGGGGTTTGGGTGATGTGTGAAATTGAATCTTATTGACAACTTTCAACTTGGGATAATCAAAAGGATTTTGTTTACTGAGTTATTAATAGAAAATGTAAAGGAAGTCAGTTCTTGAACCTATTCCGACAGTAGTTTTTAAATTTTGGAAAAAAAATCGTGTTATGCTGTGGTAATGGAAAATGAATTTATTTCTTAGGAGATATTTAAGAATTAAGCAACAATTTTAGTTTGTCATTTAATTCATCATGATATTTTATGTTATAATAATATATTACAATGTCTTGTATATAAAAAAAAGATGAAAAGAAAGCACACCTCAACGCATGGGGATAAAGTACATGATCACGACCATTAATTACTATTTTGGCGGCGATATTTTATTTCGAAGATTCTTGATAACAACATTGTCTATTTTCGTGCCGTATAAAAGCCGGCTCTGATTGTGTAACGATGAGAGCAATTAGATACCTCGTAAAGCAACTTGTAAACACAGCCGGGGTGTTAGGATAAACGACGTGATTGGAAGAAAACACGGCGTTACTTAGAGGATATCGACTCCGTCGCTAAAGGCAACTTGTTTGAGGAAAACATTACACGCGGCTTAATTTAATGCGATCTGTTTTTAACGATCTGTTTATGTTTGAACGGAGATTTAGTAAGGGCGTTAAGTTTCACAGATTTAATTAACCTTTTCGATATTGGCGAATTGATTAATATGAATATTAGTTCTTTTTTCGTAAATGCCATGTGCGGTAGTTTTCGGCTGAAGTGTAGTTGTACACAATGACAGGCCAGTAAATTAATTTGACACATTCTTTCTATATTCAATATCTTCAAAAATTATTAGTAAATTTATTTTGTTATATTTTACATATGATTCCGTTTATGTTTTTTTGATGGGTTTACTTGCTGGGATGAATAAATAAAAGTTTGATTCAGACAAATAAAAAAAAAGTTGTAAGTAAGGTTGTAGGTTAATCCTCATGGCAACGATCGACGGAAATGATTTGACTTAAACTAATCCTGCTCGATAACGTTGGTAGACCAGGCCCAGTACAATTTTGTGCGTCTCCGCTTATGAGCACAACGAAACAACATCTGATTGACGTAGAAAGGAGTACTTAGGCATTTTCCAAAATCGAACTTTTGTAACTCAAGATTTACAAAATATCACAAACCACTTGAAATTATGTCTACATATATCTTATTCATAAGTTTTTATTCGATGCATATTGCAATATGGATCACTAATCAAAAGGCATAAAGCCAACGCGAAGGATTTCATTGAATAAAATTTTATTGGAATCCCGTTCAGTAGAAATATTGAGAGAGCTATATTGAGGAAGTGACGACATTGTTATTATCGCTTCAATTCTGTTCGAGCTCTGAAACAATCTTTTTACTCCAATCGGATGCCGGGCAGTAAAATCTCGACTGTTATGATTTCCATTGACGACTTTTGTCTTTACATTTATCCGTCCAATTTCACATTTCATCTCGAACGTTACGAATGATGAAAAAATTGTACAAGGGCATATTTTTTCTGAAGGGCAATTATTCACAAGGTGAAATGAATTCGAAATACATTCCTATATTTTTGTGATATGAATTTCCCGTGCGGAACAATTGGGCGTAGTTTAAACACTGCTTAGGCACTCAAAGCTCAAGGGGCGGAAGCGAGAATTTCGACTTTTCACAATGAATTTTTTTTCCGTGTCGTGCTTACTCCTAAAACAAAGCGTAATGACCCGCACGCTACGCATTTGTTCGCGAACAATCCGAATAAGCCATTTTTCATCTCGAACAATTGAGGGCGGGACTCCGACGCAATTGGTAGAGTATTTTATCAAGTATTATTTGTCGTACGAGCAGGAATTTGCGAGTGTGCGATATGCGGAGTGCACTCTATACGCGTTTACATGCTGTTGCGGGGTACATTCAGCTATAGAACTACCAAATCGTCAAGGAAGCATTAGGTATTGTTGGTTCTGTTGAAATGCTTTTTACGGGATACCATACTACGCGTATAAACGGAACGCTGACGATATTAAAGAGATGGAAGCGATCTGTACGAACATAGAAGTATGAAACGGTTTTTTTGTTAAAGGCTGAGAGAATGTTATGAGTTTTTAAAACGTTCGACTATTGCTTGTATTGCAATATGAATATGAAATAGAGGAGTGCTTTGGAATAAAATGGTACTGTATTAAAAAATGTAGTTATTGTTTAACAATATTTTGGAAAAATAATTATAGATTTATTTATGATTTGCTCATATTGATGTATGGATTGTGCGATGCCTATATAAGACGTGTTTTATATCAGACAAAGTCAAACTGATTTACGGATTATTAAAGTCAAACTGGTATTTGACTGTATTATAAGAGTAATTAACCTTTGGAACTGTGTTTCTGGTTTATGGCTATAAAATGGCTAATGTCTATAATACCCATAGTATTTCTTAAATAAAAGATTGTGGTCGCCCACAGTACATCGTTTACAGGATTCACTAAATAGAGGAGCACGTGTGCCTGATGGCCATAAAATCACGGTGCCTATTCAGAACTCAGTGTTTTCAATTGACTAAAACTTTTGCACTCTGCGCTGCGCTCTTCAATATGATACATAATGGAGAATTCCGGAGAAATTATTGAGCAAAAATGGATAGACCATTTATGATCAGTAATTTCTCTGTAATTTATACTGGAATAGAAATATGTTTGCACATATGGTAAAACTCGAAAACTCATATTAATTGATATTTTGTGGCTCCCACTCTTATTCGATCTTTGCAAAAGACCCAGCTTCTATACTTATGTATATAACTATAAATTTTCTTTTTCTATGCGTTTGTGCATCGTTCTTAATCGGAATGAGGGAAGGTAGGAACACAACATCGCAGTAAAAATTACATCGGTGATATTTAAGGATGATCGCAAACTTGATACTACGGTGACGAATCATTAAATATCACATCATCACACTTTGTAATTAAAGATATATGGAATCAAGCAAAAGTATAGAGAAAAAATATAGAATATATCTGTTTCTTTTTTTTTTCTGGTGTGCAATAAAGCATCTATCTGTCTATCTATAAAACCATTCATTATATTTATTCTTTTTTATTACGATTTAGATTTCATATTATTTTTCGATTTATCTATGTATATGAGGTACTTTCCATCCAGAAAAGACATCAAAGTTGAAGATCCTTTACTGGTTCCATTGTTTTGCTACTGCGTCAAAAAAGGATAAACCAACAGATCACCAAAACCGCTTTAGGATTTTTAATATTAAATAAGGATTATGTTTTAAAAATATATATTTTCTTCGTGTCACTTTATTAAATTTATCTAATAGTTGTAGATGATGTTTATGTTATTAATCATCTTAGGAAGCGCACTGGCCACGCCGATAGGTCATAAAATCTCGCCTCTTATGATTTTCATGGCGGCCCGAGGCTGTGCGCTGGAATTTTTCGTTTTATTTTATGATGGCGCGCACTGTCGCGAAGAAATATTGGCTCAGCGGAATAGATCGTAAAGAAAGCCGTTTTCTTTCCGCGGGGCTACGCACCACAACTACGTGGCTCCTCGCGTTTAATATTAACTGCAGTGACCTTAGTTACGTCATTATAGTTATAGTTATTCAGTGGTTATTCGGACATGTTTGACTTTACTAGCTGACGAATGAATAGACGATTCACCTGATGTTTACTGATTTATACCGCTCATAGGCATTAAACATTATCAAATAGTAAGCGATAACTGCCGCCTATAAACACTAACCCTAGAGATATTTAGAGATTTTTATTACTAATCACCCAAAAAGTGGGCCCCCAGTCACTAATAATAAGCAATATACCTGTTAGTAAAAACCTTTGATAGATTTCTTTTTTGTAGTTACCTCATGAAGTGAACCAAGTCACCATTTGGGATAAAGAGTCATTTGTATGTTGTTCTTAACATTTTAAGTAACAAATATACAAACACTATTTCGACTTCTAGGAATTGTTTATAGTATAGAGCTACCGCGTGAAATATCTTGAAATCGCAGTTCGCTTTCCCCTCCTTTAAAAGAGTGATCCACTTTTTTTAAAAACCTCTCGCAGGGAATCTCGAGCTCTCAGGTTATAAATAGCTCGTACGGTTTTTGAAGAATAAATATTGTGATACTAATAATCTACCTTGACCTGCTAAGCTGGTTGAGCTAGAGTTAAAATGGGAGCTGATAAGCTTTCTTAACCTGTAGAACACATTTTTAATTGACAAAGTTGTTACTAGACGCAGGAGAAAAACAAAGTAACTAGGCGAACAAACTACCTCCTTCTATAGCAAGTCTGATATTTAAGTCACCGGACAAAGCTAGCAGCTTGCATACAATATATAAGTAGTGGCCAGTAATGTTTCCGAGCCGATAGAAAAGGGTCTTTCGAAAAGACAGCTTGTTCCCACCCTAAATGCCGTCAATGCATTTGCAATTCCTGTAGTGTTGCGAATAGCTATAGGCAGCGGTGATCGCTTACCAACAGGTGAGCCTCTTGCTGGTTTATCTCCAAGTCCATAAAAAATAAATATTCATTATAAAAAGTGAAACACATTTAAAATTAGGGCATTTGGGCATCGAACATTACCTGCCAGCTATCACAGAAAAGCGAGGTCTATATTTACTCAAACGAACCCTTAGTGTAATATCCCGGACAACGACGATATTTTAAGTGCCACCTAAAGTGTGTATGTTTTATACACAAACATAACAGATTGCTCGATGTAACCATAAAGATTAGCGATATTCAAATAGTGATTTTAGGTTACCGACATTACTATTTCAAGCGGGTCGGGGCCGGAATCAGGCGGGTAGATTGTGCGGTACTCCGGGAATTTTACCGGTTCGCTTCACCGATCCCTTTTTCTCGCACATCATTATTCAAGTTAAATGGACAGCGCCGGTCAGGTTAGTGGATGAGTAACGAAAATTCAGACTACAGAGTGAGAATAATAAATCGAATGGTCGTTCGAGTATCATTTTTAACCATATCCAAGAGTAAACGATTGTCTGACGCCAGTTTAGAATAGAGATTATCTCCAATATAAAGAATTATTCCAAACTAATTACTTGAAGAGACTATCGTCGTTTAAAGTTCGTATTTATATTTATTTAACTCGCGCAATCGTATGACGCTATGTAATACTTTCTACAAGTATATTTAGGTTAACGATGATATGGTATCATTGTAGGAAGTAAAAATACTTCGATAAAGTTATCAAGTCAGGGTTAATAACCCTGAATGTAGGAGGGGACACTTACATTAACCTTTGTAATACTTATGCTATTTTTATTGTCTTTTTATCAGCTCTAGTTAATTTAACTGAAAGTAAAGCTTTCTGTTTTAGAAAAAATCTCTTTGTAATACTATAATGAATATATATTAGGAGAAAAGTAAAAAAAAAATCGAAACAGTTGTTGATTGTGTTTTGTAGCTATTATGACATTCGAGTACTCCCAAAAGAGCATATACAATTCATGATATACAGAGTTTTGTAATCCACGCTGCATATTCAGTTAATAATCATCGTAAAACGCCGTAAATGTTCGTGTACAATCCATTCAACAAAAGGCGAAAGATTGGTTTCATGTCGTTCGAAAACAACGAAAAATATTCGCGTCGTCCCTCCACAATGAAACAATCGAGTGCAACATGGCGTAGAGACAAGTGACGTAGCTCCCCAGATCCCCGAGCTGACGGTGTGCGCGGCGAGACGTCGCGGACCATTTGCGGAAATTCAACAATCACATTGCATTTCTCCGGGGAGCCCTTCATACGTCTGTTTCATAAGCTGTAATTTTGATGCGGGCCCTGATTGATAGCGGGCCCAGAGGACTGTGTTAAAACGAAACGATTAATTTTTCTTTACAAACGTTTTTTTTTTTCATTCGCGACGTCTAAAAGATTCAGCGTCAGCGCTTCTGGTTAATTCTTTATTCTGAAAGAATGATGCAATTACTTTTCTATGATGAATACAAATAGATTTGGCATTGTAGATGGTTGGTTCGTTGGTTTGTTTTAACGATTTATCTTGATTTACGTCATGTCCTCGAAATTATGTTTTGTTTGGTCGACGTTAAAACTAATTGATGATGGTAAAGAAGACAAATGATTTGTTCCTTTTGACACGCAAATTCTCATATATTCACATGAATAAATTAAGAATCCTTATATAGTAAAATCTATATTTAAGGATTACAATATAAGTGTCCAAGAATCTCAAAAGCATTACTTATTTTGTTAACAACAACATTAGATTCACAGATCTAATGATAGTCAAGAACGTGAAAGAAAATCGCAAAACATATTTTACATTGACCTTATTTTATTAATGTTTATATTTAATATTTTTCTATTTTTTTTATTCGAAGAAGTCCAAGAGCTTACAATACGACGAAAATCTCTAAGATTTTCTCATTTTCAACGTAAAAGTTATTATTGCCTATTGGACCATATACCCAAAATGGTGAAATGAATCATGGCGTCCAGCTCAAGTATTTGGAGTTTTGGGTTTAGTGAAAACGTGGTAGCGCAAACTATCTGTCTACCCTGTTTTTAATTTAAGTCGTACAAGCTTACGTATACATTATAGATACAGATTTATAAGATTGGACGTGTTAGTGATATAATCGATTGAATTATGCTGAATTCCTCGATGTGGGTAATTAAAATAAATGTGTTAACCGTTGTAATTTATTTCGCATTGATAATTTGCTTCTATTAAATTGATTCGTTCCAGTTTTCCACAACATATAAGTGGGCAAACACTGTTGGCTCGGAGCTTGGAAAAAACTTGACGTGTTTTTAATAATATTAATTCTTTGGAATTTAGAGTTTTGTGGTAAATATTTGTAATAATCAAGTGCCGCTGCAAGGTAAAATATTATATTTTTTAATTATTTTCGATTTTTATATATATTTCATCGGGCGTTTGAAAAATTTGCAAATTGATCATTAAGGCAGGAAATCATTATTCGTTTTTTTTTATTTATTGTAAATTATGTCGTGTAAAGTTTCCTATTTTAAATTAATTATTAATTTACCGAGACCGTTTTTGTTTAACAATGTCATAACACTTGCAGAGCAGCGCAGTAAGTGGAAGCTTTTACTATGTTCCGTTTGGAAAGGTAATATTTTGAGAGAAATTATAGTGCTCAGGAATAAAACATCTTACTACGCCGTGTGACGAGTAAATTGCAAACCGAACAGAGTTTTTAAGTATTAATTTAGTTCAAAACACTTATTAGATTTATGCTTATGTTGTTACACTTGCTCCGCTCGTCGTTTAATTTAATATAAAAATATTTATAAACAAACCCTCAAGGTTTTATATAACAGTGAATATCAGTGATCTATTAAAATTTAAAATAGTAGTATTTATTAATATAGATTTTTGATATGACTTTATGAGTTCCGATATTTATTAGCATGTACTAATTTTAAGCCTCGTGTTAAAGTGTTGTATGCGATCAGTGTGATTTTCATAAGCATACAGCATTGAATAACGAGTTTTTAGAGCTCATATATATTTTAAGAATCATTGCAATAAATTGTTAGTTTTTCTATTGAAGTAATTGAGTAGAAGTGCAGAGTCGAACGTATTTAGAGAGTAACGCTGTCTGCAACAGTGTTTTTTTTTTTAATATCTTGACAAAATGAGGCTAAGATCATGTTGCAACTATATGTGGTTATTGTGATGATCGTTTGGCACAGATGCTAAGCTATTGGCTTCTGCGTCGCAGGTCGTGAGTTCGATTCCCACCCGGGACAAGTATTTGTACGAACCACGAGATAATTGTTTCGGATCTGGGCGTTTGTCCGTGTGAAATTTGTTTGTAAAACGCCCTTATAATACAAGATGTATATCTTACAATAGGGGCAGCGTTTTTTAAAAAAGATAACAAAGATAACAATTGTCATTGATTGGGTTTCCGATTTGAGTGTGGTGCGAAGCGTAATAGATCTATGCGCTTGGGGGCGATAATGCAAGAGAAATAAGTAAAAATAAAGATCGCAGTACGGTTAAGTCGGCCATTACTACGCACGGGGAACGCACGGTCATCAGTCTGTCTCGCCGTTAACGTAATAGTTGCCTCCGACCTGAGATATGACCAACGCGCCCCCAAATGAGATCTCATAATTAACGCGCAAATGAGTTTGCCTAACTAACAAATGTTCTTGCTTTATTAAACAAACGCCCGATGAAATTTATTACGGCGCGATTAAGATGGAGCATTGGTCATATTTTCTTATTTTGACTAAGCAATGTCTGACGCATTCACATGTATATATCAGTAAGAGTTGCCCGCGGTAAGTATCGATTACGATTTCACTATGTTTTTTGAATTAAAAAAATAAGAAGTACGTTAAATCACAATCAGCCTATTGGCTTCGGCGTCTCAGGTCGTCGAGTTCGATTCTCACCCGGGGCAAATAATTGTTTCGGATCTGGGTGTTTGTCCGCGTGACATTTATGTATGTAAAACGCCCTTATAGCACAACATATTTATATCTTACAATAGGGGCAGCGTTTTTAAAAAAAAAAATAAACAAAAGAACAAAACGAAATATGAATTAAAGAGTACATTACATAATTTTGTAATTTTTTTATTTATATACTTATTAATAAGCATCGCAATATAGTTAATACTATAGTTACCTCTGTAAAATTCAAGAAGAGCATCATATGAATTTCCCATTTATTTAGTGTCTAGAATTTGCGTAACTCGAACCAGCGACAAAGGGGGTGCGTGCGTAATCATATGCACAGTCCTCTGCACGAACGTGTAGGAAATTGTGTTTCGCCATAAATTTTCCATATTTAAATTTCATTACGACAGAAAGAGTTTAAAAGCAAGGTAAGGTTCTTTTAACATATCTGCGTGTGGGCTCGGCTTGTTTACTTACGGCTCCAATAATGAGAATCTCAATTTTAGTTTTTCCTTAGATAAAACGGCCCTATGTCATTCTCTGTCTCATAGAATATGCCGTTGAAAAATTCATGCAGTTTCGTAGCCGTTGCTGACAGAAAGAAATACAAGGCATCAAAAATGTTTTGTGTATTTAATTTTAAGTAAGAATTTCATTTACTCGCAGCTCAAAAGAGCGAATCCAAATGTATAAAGCTCACTTACTCTAAGTTGAGTAGACATACTTACTTTACAAATTATGTTTCATCGATTTTAGTCATTGTGGACATTCAGAATGTGTTACTTGTTTATTAATTCTTTTATTTGTTTAACTATAAAAGTTAATTTTTAACTTTTCCGTAACTATGAATGCTGTAAAGTGTTCGAAAAGTCGGGAATTTATGATCAAATTAAATGCGATGAAATCCATAAATTAGTTTCATATTATCAATATGTGTTAACGAAATAATTTTAATAACAAAGTTTAAAGTTCAGTTAAAAATACAACGACAAACAAAAAAACAGAGGTTGCCAGAGCAGTTTCATTCGCAGAGTAATTTTTGTTGGTCGTAATGATTTGCCACAGCCCTACTGTTCGCTCAAACCAACATTTACGAGGGCACTCATGCCGTTTTCCCGAGAACCGACCGAGCCGTTTCAATATTAACCGTAGACGTATTTTCAGGGACGAAATTATAAATACATTTATGTAATGAGTTTGTTTAAACATATATTAAGGTTTTATGTATATGGATTTGTCCCCACTGACTCTTAAATGTTTAATGTATAGCGGTGGAATTATAAAAATCAACTTTATCATGTTATTCCTTATTATATTCAATTAGATCTCGACCTGCATTAGCTTGCGTGAGTCTTGATTTTGCTGCAGCTAAAAATCATGTCGATCCGTTTCTCTGTTACGAAAGGACCGTAGTAAAGACACGTTAGCTTGCATAATATTAGTAATGACAATTTTACACATTAAACTTGTTACAATGGTTACTTGTTTGGAGGATGCTTTAGGTATTTTATTTACTAAAAAAGGACGAGTTTATTAATATATATGT
>DWHQ01000948.1:0-11948 GCA_018247955.1 Eurytides marcellus marcellus | reverse complement strand
CTTTAGATGATAGTCGTTGAACTATCTCTTGGGCACTGTAAAGCATATTTTTTATTACATATATTATTTTAGATTGCTTTTCAGTAGATAAAATATACAATATTAATTTTACTACTAACATTATATTATAAAATATACATACATAAAGAATTTCTTAGCTTAAAACAACATAGGCTTAGACCAAATAAACAAAAGCATATGCGAAATCTAAAATTTTAGATTTCATGCATTGAATTTTAACGTTAATACCATGCATGCATGCATTGCATGGTATTAACGTTAAAATTTGGTAAAAGGACATTACTTTACCTGAGTTTTATTGACATCGGGGATTTCATTCCGAGTCCTGAAAAAATTATATTCTCTTCAGTTCTACACGAATTAGTTACTATTATTTTATGTTCTTTAAACCAAGTATACATAACTAAAGTTCTTAAGTTAATAAAGTAATACCATAATCACTTTTATGTGTAGGATCTAAAATAAAATATATTGTGTTCAAATATACTCTGGATGTCTGATACATTAATTATACCATTGCGCTAAGACGAAACCGATTTTCAGAAAAGCTATTTATGTGTTATACAAATAATTTTATTCGAAATTTTGGAACATTGTGTCACCACTTGTGCAATGTCGCCCTAAGTAAATGTGCAAGAGCGTTGCATCATCTTAATAAGACTCAGGTATTCTTTTATTTAAAAATAATACCGAAGTTTTGTTTATAAAGAATACCGAAATTTAAAATTTTAGATTCCCTTTTATATAACTTTTGACAGGCTTTTCTAGAAACTTGAATTTTTTGACTAAATAGTGACATTACAATTATAGCCCAAAGAAGTATATTATAATCATTTAAGTGAGTAAACCCACCTAAATAATCTCAATTGTAAAAGTGGTTTTATACATATTGTAACTATATGTATGAAATTATATTACTATTGTTATAAATTAAGACTGTTGCAAGGAGATAGTATATATAGTTAGTATATTCATTTTGTTATGAGCCTCCCATTGCTGCACACCTTCTAAAAAGAGAAATTTAAACTTTATTACCCATATCAATATCTGAAAACTTTACTTTTTTGTTTTCGGATTCGTCATCTCCCGATTTCTGAGATTTAGAGTCCACAAATGAATCCACGATATCGTTATTTTTATCTTTTATTAGGATGTTTTCAGGCTTTAAATTTTCTTCTCTATCTTCCACATCAGTAAACGTAATGTCTCCGTCAATCTCGTCTTGATTATCTTTATTCGCTTCTGTAAATCCGCTTTCTTCTCCAGGGTCAATTTTAGTTTCTATTTTATCTTTGTTTTGAATATGTTTAACAAATTCATCTTCCGTTTTACTGTTTTTCAATTGAAACAACCTCGTATTTGATTCATGATCGTATTCCAAGTCATTATTTTTTTCTAATGTATCACTCTCATACATTTTAGAGGTCAATAAGTTGTTTTTGTCATTTTCTTTTAATGTACTTGAAGTTAACTGTTCATTTTCATCGGCGTTCGATAGTGTTTCTAATATGTCTCTCTTCGAAATTCTGTCATTTTCATGTACTAAGTCAGATTTCAAGTCCAATCCAACAACATCATTAGTAAAGTGTTCATTACTTTGGAATAGAAAGTTTTTTTTAGTATCGTGATTTTCACCTAACTTTTCTTTTAATTCAAACTCATTTGTCATTACATTTTCGACTATTTCCCATAATATTATCTCCATTACTTTTTTATAATCCTCGTCCAAGTTTTCCGTGTCCATATCTTGCACGGTGAGTTCAATTTCATTTTCAACATCAGTGACTTTAACAAATGATGAACTATCATTATATTTTTGTCGTTCTGCATTTTCCAATGCTTCGCGACAGATTTCTTCTATTAATAACTTTACACTATATTTCGGAAAATCAAAAGAATTATTCAATTGAGGTAGTGTGGACACAGAAACAGGTTTTTTGATTGACTTTTCACTTGATTCATTATAATATGGTTCACATATATCCTAAAAACAAAATTATAAAACAGAGTATATGTAGGCTGTAACAACATCTGAATTAAAATAATTATGCTAATTACTGCAACTCTATCCATTAATTCATCGATAAAATCTAAAACAGGACCTTCCTCTTCTTCTAATTCTGAAAACCAAAATATTATAAATAAAACACTGAAAGTGAAACTGAAAAGAATCAACAAATAAAGTGATTGCTACCTATTACCTCTGAGACTTTCTTCTAACAACTTTAAATTCGTGTCTAATAATATGTTGTCTATCCATATTGTAATCTGTATAAAAAATATTTATATTATGAATATTATATAAACTTAACTTTAAGAAAAAATACGATATAAAATATTTAACATTTATTAAATGTATGTTTGCCTACGCACGTCTTGAAATTTTTTTACAGTTTAATACTGGCATACTAATAATACTTCTGGCCTCTGTAGTTTATAATAATATTTCTACAGATTACCAGGTACTACTGTAGTTTCTATTCATTTTATTTTTTATATTGTTTGTAACTAATATTCAATAATAATTTGTGAAAAACCTGATGTCATATATAACTGTCTTCAGTTACTATACATATTTATACCTTGCGAGCCATTTCATCCACTATATTGTCATCTGCTTTTCGAAATATTCTCTGGTGCAATTTTCGTTTCTTTCTTAGAAGAATGTCTATTTCCTCTTTTACGATTTTATTAATTTCATTCAAGCTAAAATTAGATTAAATAATTTATTTTATAAAAACGTGTTAGATAATATAATCAACTTTAACGTTTTAGGAAATTAGTATATTTACATAAATTATGAGCATTCATCGAGAAAATGGATGAAATCAGGTACAGGATTAAACTGGAATATCCATGTAGAAGATTAAATCCTTATCAGCAGCTATATATAAATATCAAGTTTTGCGAACAGTTTCTATTATATTGTCTTCCTTTTACCTAGTTCTTATAATAAAAAAAATAGTATAATTACCGAGGATTCAGCGACAAATTTAATGGTCGTAGCAGTTTAACGGTTATTCTAAATCCAAATATTGCACTAAGCATTTTTATTTCTTTCATTCGATTACTATTACTAGGCAGACGTGAAGTCTTAGATGACCTGCAAATGAATTGCAAAATAATACTATTATAAAAAATCAAGTGCTTAAATATCAATTGTTCATTTTAATCCTATAATGAAGAGAATATTATTTAAGTTTTCCGTCATAACAAGAGCACCGCAATATAGGATTGCTACTTTTTTAATGAGTATTAAATATATTATTAAAAAATAATATGGTTAGTACCAAATTTGGTAGTAACCATCGTGTCCTACACTTTCATGTCTTTTGCGCGCGTCTCTCAAAAACACCTGTGCTAACTTCGGATGGATCAAAACAAAGCGTTCATGTGCAAATCCGGCACAGCCGAGTGTTACTTACGCAACTTTGTTTTGTAAAGCGATATAATCTCGTTATTCATCTATTCAAAGATTTTTTTTAACTTTGGTAGTAACACTAATTGAAATTAAAGGCAGTAAGCAAAATACGCCGCAACAAATTGTCATAGATTTAGAAACGGGGGGACGAGTGATGATCAGACCTAATGAAGTTACTTCTGATAGGCCGATCAATAAATTACAACACCTAACATGTTGAGTGCCTTGTCAGAGATCAGTTACTACAAATATATAAACAGTTATAGATTAGTTAGAAACTGCACCACCTACTCTAAGAATATAGTTTTAGCATGTCTAAATTAAGCGTCAACTTTGACGATAATCGCTTTGAAAGGTCGTAGTTATGAGTTTATTATGTAATAATTGTCCAAATATTAATACTTCCCTTTATTTTTCCAGTAGTGGATTATTAAAAATTAGGTGTATACTATTATACTGTTTGATACGTACCCGTTTTTAAATGTCACTAAATCTGGCGTCATGGAAGGTGCAAACCTTCCAAGGCAAGCAACGTACATATTTAAATTTAATAATTGGCTTAACGTATTTAAGCGAGGGAGAACAGCTGTCTTTGGTGAGGATCGCAAAGGCCGCCCCATTGAGGTGACTACAGAGGATATGGTTAAGAAAATTAAAAATACCGTTTTAGCCTACCGCTTAGTGGTCGAAATCGACCAAGAAGGCTTTCTTGAGAGTCCTCTTTAATGATTGAATATAGTTTTTTGACTTTAACATATATGACTTGACAAATAATGTCCACAAAACTATAACTATATACTATAGCTCTGCCAAATTTCATTCTCCTCTGCGAGCGCAATAGGGTATAAAGGGTCCAAAGCTTTCACTTCACTTATTAAAATAGATATTATATTTAGTCTTCGAGAAATTGTTGATGCTGTAAACATTTCAATCAAGCGGGCATAAAACATATTGGAAAAAAGTTGGTATGAAGCAAATATCGGCCAGATGGGTGCCGCGATTACTCACGGAGAAACAAAAACGGAACTGACCGACTACTTCAAGCAGTGTTTGGCCGTGTTCAACCTTAACCGTAAGGAGTTTCTGCGTCGTTTCGTGATCGTAGACGAAATGTGGATCCTCCCTTATACCCCGGAAATGAAAGAACAGTCAAAGCAATGGATTTTACCGGGCGAACCTGCCCCAAAGAAAGCAAAAACCGTCCCACCGGCCGGAAAGGGTTTTTGAAATAAAGATATATTTAACGCTGTGTTGAAGGACAAACGACCCCATTTAAAGAAGTAAGAAGTACTTTTACATCACGACAACGCACCAACTTATTCGTCCAGTTCTGGCGGCTAAATCGTTTTGCGAGCAATTTCTTTTTGTTTCCCCACCTGAAAAACTGCTTAGGAGTAAGCGATTTGGATCAAATGACGAAGTAAATGCCGCCACAGAGACATATTATAATGACTTTCAGAAATTATATTTTTTTCATGGCTTATTGAAGCTTAAAAATCGGAACAAATGTATAGTGTTAAAAGGTGACTATGTAGAAAAATAAATGCATATATACAAAAATAACTGTTTTGTTTTTCCAGAAACGGGTATTTATCAAACAGCATTCGTGTTAAACTAGATTTATATTCCTGAAATTCTGTTCACACGTCGACAACACCTTACCTGTTTTTAGGAACCCTTTTTCTTTTTTGAAAACAAGTAATGGCATCTGTTATTTGTACTATTGGCTTCTCATCCATAACTCTTTGTCTAAGTCTGTCTACCTATAGTCACATTGTGGAATAAAAGGTTATGATATTTTTTTTATAGATATACAGATATAGAGCTATGTAGGACCACTATGTAGCTCAAGTACAACTTCCTATGAAATTCTCAAGTTAACTATGTTTTAAGTCCTTTTTTTTTACTAATCTTTAAGGTGTCTACTATTTCAGCTTGATAAGTTTAGAGTTGAATAATTAATTGTTTAAACACTCTTTTAAGATAAGGTCATCACAAATAGAGTTATAACTTGACTGACCGCCATGTATGCTTTTCATAATGCCTTTTACGAGAATTGTGATAACTGAAATCTTTTGAAGCGATTTATCTCATTGTCAATGATAGAACGGATTAAAATGATGAACTCATGGTGTGTGTGGAAAAATTCCAAGGTCCGCTAATGATACGCTTACGTAAAACTTTTATCAGTATGACCGCTATTTTGAAATGAACCTTTCTTAATTTTTATTCAAATTTAATATGATACTAAATCACCGAGTGATTTGCATACATAAGATACTGTTCGTTTTATGATATAAAATTTTGCGCTCGATGATAAGCACGCTTGCCCTTAATAATATAACCCCAAATAGTATTTTACTACTTTAATACTACTTTAATAGTTCGGACGAAATAGAACGAATTAATTAACCCATCATCACTTTTAGGTATACGTCAGCAAATAACAGTGATCGATTGTTTCGTTCTAAAGTATAGTCCTATTTAGATATGATAATGAACACCATCCAAAATATACGTAAAACATATAATAGTTTACTACATTAAGCAGTACATAGTAAATCATCATATGATTATGGCCATATTTCATTGTCTTTATTTAGTAAAAAAAAAGAATTTAACTGAGAGACAGAAAGGGGGACGTTAATTAAAAAAAAAATTCGACCAAAACTTCTGTCTTATCTTTTACTGTATCCAGTATCCGTTCCGTTCAATATCAGTCCCTCATCCGTAACATTCGTAAATCCATATTTCTCACCATGTATATTGGTAAAACTCTAGAATTGCGTCTCCAAGATTCGATACATTGACGTTTTGTAGGTGCAGCTAACTCGGCAACTCTAAATGGACATCTTTTTTGAGACTTAACTCTCTTTAATTTTCTAGGTTTGCAATATGGCTTTCCACTACAATCAAGAATTTTTATTTTCTGTTAAGGTGTCCTAAGTATAATATTTTAAATGTATGTAATTATCAATTAAAACCATTCATATAGAAAAAATCACATGAATACATTATAATGTTTTATTGTCTCATTTGTATAGAAGTTTGTATTTTTGTTTTTTCTCTTTTGTATGACTGTACAAAACTGATATTTTACTATAACTACCACTAGCTTGTACTAGACAGAAAAAAAATGTAATAGGCAATACATAATAAATATTATATACATAAGTATGTCTACTACTGTATATGTATGTACTAGCAGTGCAATAAATTGTATAAGAAAATAGTTACCTAAATGTAGCTTGGAATCCGCTTGTTGTCGACGTGGATGGTTGATTAAAACATTTAGCTCGATTATTCCAAAAACTATCAATGTTGTGTTGAGGTTTTTGTTGGCGAAGTAATGCACCTCTAGATACTTCCTCTTGTAAAGTTGAATATACCCAGTGATCTGAGAAATTAAGCCCGTTGCTTACGTTTGTATAGCAAAGAACTTTTTTAGGATAATTCATATTTAAAAAAAATACATAAAATATGTGTACTATTTCCACGAAAAATTTATGAATAACATTTAACATAAATAACGACTGTAAATACTTGACATTATGAAATCTATGTACCCATGACTTTTTCGGTGTGCAAAAAAGAAGAAGCCAACACTTAGATTGAAGAAATCCCGTCGTCGCAATGCCCAACAATAAATTTTAACTTACAAGATGTCTCAATGATTCCTCCAGTTACCTTTTCTTCAATGGGGAAAATACAAAGGCATATCTTCCGGTAAGAACGTGTTATGCCAAACTTGCACCGTCGAAACCTCACCTAGGATGTCTATAGGCAGCATCAAGGGAACGCTTTCGCGCGCATCCGTAATCGCGCCAGCGTTGGCCGGCCCAGCAGTCACTTTTTGGCGTGCTCACTGAAGCATATATCTCGCCTTTGTACTCGAACTCATTTACAGTGTGCACCGGACTCGTTCGACTCCATCGCCTGGAGGCCATGGAAGTTGGATGCTAGGCTGCTGCTTCTGGGCCTTCTCTCTTCTTCTCAAAAGCGGCAGTACCTCAGCGTGGCTTTAGACATCGCCGCTTACCACTTTTCGGCCACGGAAGGTAGGAAGAACAGCACATATACCGACACTCTCTTCCCCCTACGACCCGCCATGCCATCGAGCTTCGTGATTCCTTTAGCTACTCGGAGATTGAGAAGACTCGACGACACGTACGCTTCCTCTGCCTGCGCCATTCAAAAGAGCGATATTTAATTGCTTTTTTACATATTGGCTTTTTGGCATTTTTACATATAATTTTTTTGTATAAATATCCGTACATTTTACTCCAAAATATATATTCAGATGGAATATATATTTCAAATCAAGCAATCCTTCTACGGAGTTTTATTAGTACCAACAAACTGCAAACATCCATTTTAGGGTCAGTCACGTCTCTCCCTTCTTTTGTCAATTGTATCGTCCATTTTGCGTCAAGAGTAACGAGAGATATAGCAGATCTTTATTCTTTATCTTTTTTTCGATATTAAGACTAAAATCCACTGATGCGAATGAAGACTTGCAACAAATTTCAAAATGATACAAACAAAAGTGTATTATAATCATTAAAAAATTATATTCCCGCAATTTCAGGTTCAAAACTCTTTTTATATTTTGTTTCTGCTTTTACATAAACAAAAATATTCTTTTACTAAATAGAAGTAACCTATTCAGATAAAATAAGATTTTGGTTCTATTATCTTTTCTTATTTCAGAAAGTTCAATTTAAAATATGAATTGGTTATTTAATTAACCAATTCGGCGCTAATCTACTAATCGGGCAAACTATATCCGATCTTTTGAGTAATTATCATATCATATCAGCCTATAGAGCGCATATTGAATTGAACGTTTTTTAAGCAGTCGCACCATCTCTCAGGTCTTCCAACAAATGTACTTATAATATACTGTATTCTATATGTAATTTTGTAGTAGTGCTATAGAAAGAGATGACACACTGTATCCAAATGTAACCGTTTTTCACCGTTGACAAAATATCGATAAATAAAAACTGAATACTTACACATTTGATAATATAAAAACGTCACGTGTGCGTCGTAGGACGCCCAACAGAAGTGATAACTTAAACTAATCTGAGTTGAACTATTTATAATCAAATTGTTTAATAATGATATTTTCTACAATAACTTCCAAAAGTAGCGATAGTTTTAGGTTATATGTTTACTGGCGCCGTTACGCGTTACCTTAATCGCTTTGTAACAAAGCGATTTACCGTCCCATAAAAAGTAATCACTCCAAAAAACGAAAGTATGGATTGTTGAGGAAAACGTCTTTATTACCTTGTTTTACTTTAAGTAAGGGTTATCTTAGTTAAGAGGCATTACTAAAAGCAATGATAAAAATCATATATAGATATTAACTTATTTTTGAAATTACGTGGTTATATTTTAAAAGTTACCACCTATTAGGTCGCTTTTATTGATTAATTAATTGTATTTAATTTAGTTACAATAGTACCCAAAAAATTATAATTATAATATATCCATATATCAGGATTAATTTCACATTAAAAACTTCTCAATATAAATTTTGATCTTCAACGTTTCGATATTCAATTAATTTATGCACGATCACGAATCTTGGATTAAGCAAGTTTCGATACAATTTAAACATACCCCAATTTAAATTTTACTTGTTTACTTAAAAGTATTTTTTAACATCACAATCCTTGATATTACCGCTTAAATATCTTTAAAAGTGAATTTCAAAAAACATTTACGTACGTACATTTTACATTACATTCCGTTAGTGGTACGTATTGTGGTAATTTGCTAACCTTTTCCTATCTGGTTACTAAAGCAAAAGAATAAGTATCAAGTACATATTTGATCTCTTCTATGAAACCGTGGTTTTTCATCGATACTACACTTTGACAAAAAAAAAACCTCTTTAATAGAAATAATTTTCAAAATAGCATAAAAATTAATTGCAATTGTATAAAGACCGCATGTCGACCTCTACGAAATAAAGAAATCTTCATAACCATGACTTTAATGAAAAAAAGCATTATTGTATTATTCCTTTATTCCTTTTTTTTATTTGAATTGTCTGAAACATCGTTTTGTTCATGATGTTTCATAGAAATTTGCAACTTCATTGGTAGATTTTTTAAATTGGAAAGCTTATAACCTCTTTCTCATGTTTTTTTTTTATCATGCAAATAACTTTGAATTTGACATAAAATAATACAAATTTTAATTTAATGTCATTGATTTCTTTTTTTTTTCAGCCACGGGCAACGCAACTGGCTCAAGTGCGAAGGATTATGTTGAAAGTCTACATCAGAATTCCCGAGCCACGTTGCTGTATGGAAAGAATAATGTACGCGTGCAACCTGTAAGTTTTTGAATCTATTTTAAGTGTAATGGCAGTCTTATATATGAATGCGTAGATATCCTTGACGGCATTGTCTCGAAGTGACAGGTGTCAGCCTGTAACATACAAGGCCTACGCGCTACTTATGTGAAGAAAATGTTGGATAATGTCTATTCTCTTTCACCTTTATAAAGTAATAATCAAGGGAAACAATCTGTATCAAACCCCTTTGAAGTTTCATAGTGGTTAACTCGTTAAATAAAGATCAGCAGCAAAATAACTGCGTCAAGTCTAGGATTTAAATTTTGATCGGAATAATTGAATCAAAAATGTTTTATGTTTCGAATAATTTTTTTTTGGTTTTTGAACATATAAACGTGTTGCCAGTTTTAGTCCTTGCAGACATGTGCTTATTTTTATGAAGCAAGAAGCAAACGAGCAAGCGTAGAAATCATTTCCAAGTCCATATGGCATACGAATGCCCATAGAATTGGCACTTACTGTATCACCGTTTAGTAATGTGCAAGTATAACTGTGTCTTGATGTGAAGGAGTTTCGAGAAAAATGACTGGGTAAATATATGTTAATATTTGTGGGTTAGAAGCGCAGTACAGAGCCAGGACTATTCCGTCAGGCAAGCGGTTCGCATACGCCGTATTTGTTTGTCTTATTACTTACTTTTATATAGAAAAGATGTTAAATGATTAACCCTACTCAAGAACTTTGTAACATTCTAAAACTTGCTTTGACAATAAAACTTACATAAACACACATCAGAATAATTATTTGTAAGCCTTAAGTCTCATCAAATCTTAATTATCAGAGGCCATAACTGATTATAAACGATACAACCGAGTACAGAACTGAAGCGAATAGAAAATTATGTTCCCCTTCAAAGATTAGGATTTTTTTTCTTATAGAAAGACGTTGAAGAACCAATGCCTGGATATTTAAGCTTGCACCAGACGGCGGCAGGGCTCGTCATCAAATGGACGCCTAATCAGCTCATGAATGGATATGCTGAAAGCGAAGGCATAGACAAGAGGTAAGTTTGGTTCTATTTCATTTTGAAATTGTAATGATAAATTGTATCTTGTTTATAGATGTTGTTTAAGCCTTTACGTTTTTTTTTGTTTCATACTTTACTTTTTTTTTGTATTAGCTTTATTGTAAACGTTATACTGTATGTAAAATGGTAAACTTTTCGTCGATGCAGTTAAAATAAAACTATCTAAGGACTAAACGCGTCTAATTAGCGTTTTAGCTTCCCGATATTACGAACTTTTTACACAGTCCATGATCACGGGACAGACAAAATACTTTGACGCGAGAAAATTCGTAAATTTAGTTTCATTTTACAATATGTAGTAACACATGAAATTGTGACAATGCCTTTAAAATTATTTATTTGCTCATTGCCAGTGTTTGTTTGTATATTTTGTGCTTTGAGTAGTTTTTCTTTGCCTGTGTTATATTTATTGGTTTTTATGTATCGTAGTTGCAATTTTTGTTAGTAGTTTAGTGCATGTTGGTGACATGTAGTGTGTGTAGTTACCGATGCCACCTAGTGCATGCGTCCGCATGCCAACACAAGTATGTTCTGTGCAGCGTGTCGGACGTCTGCACTGTGTTCAGGAGACAATGTGCCGGACCCCTCTGCATTGATTGGTATGTGTTTCGTTTTGTAAATAAGTCATTCTTACGTCTTTTATCGTTTGTTCATCTAACACGCCTGTTCGCTTATAAATGAATGGATTAGATGGTAATTTAATATGTTTATAAATAGTATTAATTTTTTTTTAATATATGACATGAATTTACACATGTAAAAAAAATTCAACCACTTGTTACATACAAACAAGTAAACGTTGGTTGTAATTTTTGATGTACGCTCATAAGCGAAAAGTTTTTGTTATTTAATCAATTTGATTGTCTTAGATATACCTGCAAACATTGAAATCCATCTATTAGGGGTATAAAGTAAAAAAAAAGTTGTAAATAAATCAGTTAATAAATGGGGTTAAGAAGTGAAAGATTTATTAGGTATTTGTTAAGATATATGGAGATTAAAAAAGTATGCCATTTCTAAGAAATATAACAAACGTACAAATGGCAAATAGAGTAATATTTGAAAACACTACAACTCGAAAAATTTTTACCCGAATAAAATAACAC